>CM050201.1:10640000-10652500 GCA_027475355.1 Coilia nasus | reverse complement strand
ATGTCGTAATGTTGGTTAATTATTGTTAGCACAGTGACACGTGTTTAGATTGGCAAAAATGAAACATTACGAGGAATTCCTCTCTTCCTCCTGGATGTCAGGGCAAAAATGTTGACGCACACTGCAATAAAAAAGTCGTACAATTTATGGGATTGAGCTGTAGCCTACCTGTGACGGTTAGCTGCTCTTAAGGTAGCTCACCGTGTTAAACGTGGCGCAGAGCCAGTGTAAAGGTAACGCTGCCTACGTAAAACGGCATTTTGACATTCAGCACCTCTCCTCTCCGGGAGCAGGCAGGGTGGTGATTGCTCAATCCGCGAGGCTATGCAATGTGTCACCAAAGAGGCAGAACCGGGCGGAGTTCCAACGGCGGCGCGCGCTCGCTAGCAGCAGGGCTCTGGAAATAGCATCGTAGTTTTTTGCTAGACAGTCGCTCTCTCGCGCTCTCTCGGGGTCACCTCAGCTCTGCGCTGGGAATCTCAAACGAACAGTGATACGGGTTGAGTAAACACAGCTTGCGGGACAGGAGCAACTTCTTGACTTGAGCGCGGTGGGATGCTGGCTTGAAGTCCTGCTGGGTTTGAATAAATTGAATAGTTTAGTTAGATTTCGTTATCTATAGGCGATTGACAAACAGCACGTCTAAATGTTCTGTGCATGCTCTTCATGAGCCTGGGGCTTATACAGAAAGTAGTCACATTTTTGTGCTTTTTGCAGCTGACCATGGCACGTGAGTGTGTTTTGCTCGGACTATGATTTTGTAACGAAGTCATCCTGTGTATTGGTGCGGAGCTCTTTTTGTGCGCAGTGAACAACCGTTTGACAGAATGAGCGTGCAGTGGAACGTCTCTGCGCCTTGCATCCGCACGGGAAGGTCTTGGCACAAGCGTGTTGATTCAGACGAGCCGGCATTGAAATGTGCCCGGCTCAGTGACTCCTCCAGTGACGCCGGGCTCCTCGGCAGCTCTCCAGGATCCCCAGTGAATTTGGGTTCCTTGACTGGCGCCGCGACCCACCAGGGTCCCTCTTGCATCTCTCAGTACCTGCTGCTACCTTTGGCTGACCGCTCAGGGGTGCACAGCGCTCTCAATATTGAGACGGGAGAGGAACTGGTGTGTAAGGTAAGCCCAGTTTTTAGTTCTGGTGAACTGTGCTGTGCTACAGCTTATTTCACAGTCTTTAGGCTGCAGGGCATTTTTTTATGATTGCTCAATGATCTGACCGTCGATCTCTTAAACTGAGCGTGCTGCTGTAAATGCAGCCACTACTTTACTGTGAATTTTGTCTTCGAAGCGCATGACAATTGCATGACGCTCCTCTTTAAAAGAACCTAAGTGCACTCAATGAAGTGTAATCCTCTGCCTGCCGGACTGACTGGAGCGGTTACTCATTCATCTAGTGTGCATTTGCATATGCGTCAGCTGAGTACGCGACGTGATGGTGGCAGACATATGACATGTAAAACATGGCAGACAACTGCTAATTCACAATTGGTTCGCCATTCCGTCCACTGTGAGTCTCTGCAGAAAGCAATTAATGAACAGATAACAGCGAGCCCAGCTTAAAAAGTCAAAACGGTCTTTAGGATCCATATCATTCACATCCACATCCACATCACTGTAACTACACCTGAATACATTTACGCCATGGCGCTCCACATTCCCATGCTATTTCTGACACACGTTTTAGAAAGAGCACCGAATCATTTTCAGGAAAGGCACAGTTCTCGTGCTAACGTCATCTCAGAGGTAACTGTTACTTTCGCAATCACATGATCACGGCGTCTCTGGTCCTTAGGCAAATAGAGTTCTCCTTAACCAGGTCTGAGTGCATTGTGGAGAAAAGAGAAATGCAATTATCCACCATTTGCAGGAAACTGATTTACGTAATGGTATATTCTAAAACTTTGCACCAAATAACATCTCTTCAAATTATTTAGTGCAAAGCAAAGAAACGTTCAGGACATGTCAGTTACATCTGGCATTGAGTGGCTGATGCTCTCTGTTGCCCATTACTACAGCAGGTGGATTGTGGGTAAAATATGGATCACAGTATGTTGGTGCCCTCCTTTTTTAGACGGAATTCGCAGCCTTGCACACCTTCACATTCACAACCTGCATGTTTGAACATTTATTAATTAGCCTACACATTAATTGCACATCCACCAAACCATAGGAGGGGCTTGCACCAGTGACCAGTCATCTCCATAATCTGGGTACAGTCCCCATATTTGGTAGTCTGCCCCTGGTAAGAATGCACAAAAACCCACTTGATGCCCGTTTTTTAATCTAAAATAATAATAACTATTTTAATCCTTATAATAAACTAAACATGACATATTTTAATGATATTGGCTGTAGAACTGGAAATGTCCCATTATAAAACATCCTCACTATCCAGACTTGCAGAAGCACCTCTGACCCCATGAATCCCTAGAGACCCACCAACCTTTGCACTACAGCAGTGGCAATGCAGTTTTTAATGGTGGCAGTAGTGGATTGTTGCCTGGGGCACCAGCAGAGTCTAGAATCGCCTGCTTGCCGTCTATTCTGCCCTACAAAGGCAAAGTGCAGTACCTACATTAACGTAGACACTGAGAAAAATGCCTTTAACGTTGTCATACTGCCTAGTCTAACATGTTGTACATCTAATAGTGGTGATGCTTTTATTAACTTTATGAATAGCGAGAGGCAAGAGATTTAGTCACAAGACAACTCGCTCTATTTGCCAATGACTAGGGCTGGGTTAAAAAAATCGATGTATCAATACGTGTCAATACGGATTTAAAAAATGAAAGATCGATATTAAAATCTGTGGCCCGATACTTTAATAATAGGTCTCTTCCGGCATATGCTGTTGTCATTATTTTATATATAAACATGGCTGGCTAAACATTGGCGCACAGAGAGTTATTCTTCACTCAGTCATTTCATAAACAAGCAAAACTGGCACTGATACTAAGAAATAAAAAAATAAAAAAATAATAATAATAAAAAAATAAAAATATATATATATATAATGTATATATATATTGCATCGAATCGTATCGGATGGAGAATCGTAGTATCGTGACCTTGTTTATCAGAATTGTATCGATTCAGGAAATCCGTATTGACACCCGGCCCTACTAACAACCCTCTCCTTTGCTTGTCTTCCTTGGCAGGTGTTTGACATGGGCCTGTACCAGGAGAAGGTCCGCGCCTACGACCTGCTCCCCTCACACCAGCACGTGGCGGGGATCCGCGAGGTGATCCTGGGGGAGCGAAAGGCCTACGTGTTCCAGGAGAAGGACTACGGGGACATGCACAGCTACGTGAAGGCCCAGCGGAGGCTGCCCGAGGGACAAGCGGCACGGCTCTTCCAGCAGGTGGCCTCGGCCGTGGCACACTGCCACCAGGTGGGCATCGTCCTCGGGGACCTGAAACTGCGCAAGTTCGTCTTCACGGATGAGAAGAGGTGAGAGATTGTGTGTGTGTGCCTGTGTATGTGTGTGTGTGTCTCTGTGTCTGTGTGTGTGCACGTGCGTGTTGGTGTGTGCACATGTGCCTGTGTGTGTGTGTGTGTGTGTGTGTGTGTGCACTAGCACTTGTTATGTGTCAAGGTTTGTCTCCACAAATGAGAAGAGGTGAGAGTTTTTGTGTGTGTGTGTGTGTGTGTGTGTGTGTGTGTGTGTGTGTGTGTGTGTACACGCATGCGCATGTTATGTATGAAGGTTTTTGGGTCATAATTGTATGCCTATGTAGGTCAGATCTGTGTGTGTGTTTGTGGGCGAGTGTGTGTATGTAAGTGTGGGGGTGTCTGTGTGTATGTGTGGCACAGCAGGGGCTCAGGTGTGTGAAATTGTGAGATGTGTGTGTGTGTGTATGTTTGTGTGTGTGTGTGGAACAGTGGGGGGCCAGGTGTGTGAAACTGCAATGGTCGGATGTGTGTGTGTGTTTGTGTGTGTGAGAGAGAATGAGTGTAGATGTGTGTGTGTGTGTGTGTGTGTGTTTCTGTGAGCGATAGTGGGGGGTCAGGTGAGTGAAACTGCATGGATCAGGTGTGTGTGTGTGTGTGTGTGTGTGTGTGTGTGTGTGTGTGACCCCAGACCGCCGTATGTCTGCGTAAATGCTGCTCTGCATCTGAGCAGTTCCAGTTCTGCTTTTGGCGAGGGGGTTGGGGGAGGGGCTCTCACTTCCCTCCTCCCCAGGTAACCACATCGGCCTCCTCACTTTCCCTCACACACCGTGTGTGTATGTGTGTGTGTGTGTGTGTGTGTGTGTGTGTGTGTGTGCGTGCAGCCATAATCTCCCCTTAGTCACCGCGATCATGAGTCACGGCGGTCTTGTCCGTGAGGAGAACCATATGCCGAGCTGCCATCGCTGCACTGCAGACACGTTGGGGCAAATTCAAGACCCAAATTCCCATTTTTATACGAGCTGCTTTCGCACCAGGTTTAGATTAATTACAGGTTTTTCCCCCCACCAGCTCACCACCCCACTAGCATACAGCCGGCCGGCCAGCCCGGGCAACCCAAAGTCAAAGTCATCATTCCCGACCTGGTTGAGTCACGCAAGGGCAAATAAGTGTACCTTCAGGCAAATACGTGTACCTTCCTCGCCCTAAATCGGTTGCCAGGCAGAGGCCCCTAAAAGCAGCACTAAGTGGACATATTTTTTGCCTCTAAAGCAACACTAAGTAGTTTTTTCAACCCTAAAATAATGTTTCCAAAATTGTTTCAGTGGATCATCAACTTGTAACTGGGTGAAAGGCACTTCTGAATTCACTTTGCCACCCTCCATGGGCTATAACTGCACTAAGTTTGGAGGAGCGAGCCGTCTCTCTGTAGTTCGAACGAGAGACAATTCTGACAATTCCAACCTGTAGGGCGACCGAAGACGAAAACTGCTTAGTATTGCTTTAACTAAAACCAGGTGTGCACACATGTAAAGTCACATATAGGTAATTAGCTCAGTGGACCAAACTGTTTTAACCTGAGCACATCACATCATATAAACCTGCCATTCAAAAGCAGACCTTCCTAAAGTACAATAGTGCTCCTTTAAAAATTGCATGAAAACTGGCTCGTAGTCACCTGAATTTTTAAGGAATGCAGGAGGGTGCAATTTTGGGGCCCAGGGTATTCCTAAATCCATAATCCACATCGCGGGTATTGATTAATTACAGGATTACACCACACCAAATAGCGCGCATATAGGACCGGCCCGGTAACCGAAAGTCAGTCATCCTCCCCCTGACCCGACCCGCTGAGTCAGCGAGGGCAAATATAAGTGTACCTTCCTCGCCCTAAATCCCATGCTGGCCTTTGATCTGGTTTACAGTGAAACATGGGTGCTGAAACATCTCCTCCTCCCATTGCACTGGTTGATGCATTAGTCATATCTAGGGCAGGATTTTTGAGTCTGACCTTTGAGAGTGTAGCACGCAGCTGAATGGAGGAAGGGAATTCGACAGACGTGTGAGAGAGAGAGAAAGAGAGAGAGAGAGAGAGAGAGAGAGAGAGAGAGAGAGAGAGAGAGAAATGCGTCACCTTTTTTCTGGCCACACCTCCCCTTTTTCTCTCTTTGTTTCCCTTTTGTTCTCCTTTATCTTTTTGTCTCTCTCTTTCTCTTTCTGTCTTTCACTGTCTCCCTTTCTGTGTGTTTCTGTGTTTGTTTCTCTTGCAGTCTTACAGCCTCCCTATTTCTCTCTGCCTCTTTTTATGTCTCTATTTCTTTCTCTCTTTCTCATTCTTTCCCTCTTCTTTATTTTTCTTTCTCTTTCTCGTTCTCCCTTTCTCTCCCCCCTCTCTCTCGTTTGCACTCTCTCTCCCTCTCTCTCTCTCTCCCTCTTTCAATCTCTATCTCTCTCTCTCTCTCCCCTATGCCATCTTTGTTGTCTCCAGCATTCCCTCCTGATAAAAAGCAGGTGCAGTAAAATGACTCATCTTATTGTCTGCACAGGCAGACACAGAAACAGGCACAGACACAGACAGGTACAGACACAGGCACAGCTACAGACACAGACAGGTACAAACACAGACAGGTACAGACACAGGCACAGCTACAGACACAGACAGGTACAGACACAGACACAGCTACAAACATAGGCACAGCTACAGGCACAGACAGGTACAGACACAGACAGGCACAGCTACAGACACAGACAGGTACAGACACAGACAGGTACAGACACAGACAGGTACAGACACAGGCACAGACACAGACAGGCACAGACATCCACAGGCATAGACACACACAGACACACACAGACATAGACACACACAGACACACACAGACACACACAGGCATAGGCACACACAGACACACACAGACATAGACACACACAGACACACACAGACACACACAGGCATAGGCACACACAGACACACACAGGCACACACAGACACACACAGGCACACACAGACACACACAGACACACACAGACACAGGCACACACAGACACACACAAACACACACAGACACACACAGACACAGACACACATAGACACACACAGACACAGGCACAGACACAGGGAGAGGAGGTGGCACTGGACATTGGACACTAATCGCACGTCCTCTGTGTGTATGTGTGTGTGTGTGTGTGTGTGATCCTGGCTGCACGCTCACCCTGTTCACATGGGCAATCACCCGACACTACTGTCATGCTGACCCCCCTGCTGAGCAGGGAGCTCTATGACCCAGACAAGGGGAGTCGCTGGTGAGATCAGGCTGACATTTCTGTTACTGTTGTTTTTTTGCTCCCCTGGACCAGTAAGCCAAATGGCAACCACAGCTTTGCCGCTGTTCCTGTCATTGACCTCAGTCACAGAGCAGTCTAGCACGACCCATAACATAGCAAAGAGCACCCATTACATTACATTACATTACATTACATTACTTTGCACTTAGCAGACGCTGTTATCCAAAGTGACTTACAGTTAAGGGGAAGCAATTAAGCTACAGCAAACATAGGAGATTACAGAGTACGTGGAAGCTGAGAGTTGGGAGAGATGTTGAGTGAGTTAAAGTTTAAACAGTATAAAAGGACACATAGCATAGCAAAGAACATCCATTACATTACATTATATAACACTTAGCAGACGCTTTTATCCGAAGCAGTGTACACATGAAGAAAGCAATCCAGCTACGGCAAACATGGGAGATTACAGAGTAAGAGGAAGGAGAACAGACTGAAAGTTGAGATTGCACACAGGAGCAGGTTAGATGGCTAGTGAGTGCTAGGGCACATTTCTACCAACTTGAGCGTGTACAGCACGTAACAGTGTACAATATGTGTGTACGTGTGACAGAATACGCTCAGATCACGCGTGCGGTGGAAACTGTCTAATCTGTTAACGTGCATTCTAAATGCATACGGACAGAAAACTACGCGCTGTATACGGAGAGTGTTTGGTGGAAATGAGCCCTTACAGTTGAAACAGCAACCTTAGTGTAGCAGGGGAACCAGTAGCATACCAAAGAGCATCCAGAGATGGAGGAGGTGCCAGCCTCTATTAACTATTCAACACCTGCCAGCCTAGCCTGCAGGGAAGGAGAGCAGAAGCCATACCCCTGCATACTACCAGAGGTGTCAGTGCCAGGTTCAGAAAGTAAAAACCCTGCCATGTTTTCCTTCTAACACAGGTGACTTCAGTGAGTAGCTAATCTACCTGTCTTGAGTGCTTATTACAATCAGCTGATTCAGAGCTGGTTGGATCAAATTTGTGGCAGGGTTTTTACTTTCTGAACCCGGGATTGAAAACCCTTGCATACTACAGTGCACAGGCTGCACATTAAAGCAACGCTAAAGCACTTTTCCTCTTTGGTCGCCCTTCAGGTTGAAAGCGGGATTGTTTTTCTCATATCTCATTCGAACTACAACTACAAGCGACCCACTTTTGCAAACTTGTATAGTGCGGTTATAGTCCATGGAGGGCCGCAAAGCGAATTCACAAGTGCCGTTTACCCTGCGAGTTTATGAACCACTGAAACGATTTTGGAAACATTGTTTTAAGGTTGAAAAAACTACTTAGTGTTGCTTTAAAGACAAACATATGTCTCGTGTTACTTCATATAAAACAGATGTCCTACCTCTGCATAATGGCAGAACTATGACCCTCAATGACCCTCACTGTAGAACAAGGATCGTACCTCTGCACACTGCAGTGTCAGGTTGCATGTTACACACGACTACATCCTATGTTTCTCAGTGTAGAACAGAAGTCCTAACGCTGCATAATGCAGTGTACAGGCTGTATGTTAAAGACAGGACTAGCAGAAGAGATCGCATTATTGGCATATCGCCTATTGTCAGCCACTTCCCTGCCGTTCCGCTTAAAACAATGCTTCACCTGGTGAAGTTATCACAGTGAAAATAGACCAGTTCCCATAAACTTTTGTTTTGAGCAAGTGAGCTTATAATATTTACTTTAAATTGATTCCACATCCAATTTTTTCTCACCACACATCGGATAATAGACTTGCTTACGCTTTGTCTCTTATCTCTTAATGTAGAACAAGGATCATACATCTGCTCTCTGCTCTGTTAGGCTGTATACAGCAAAAATTAGAGTGTTAAAATTCAGGTTTGAAAATTTGTGAGTTGATTGTAACTCCAAAACTGTAATTTTTAACCCTTTTTGAATTTAAATGGTGTCCAGAGTCGGGGTTATTTCACTCTAGAGAGTGTGAAGCTGTGCAAAACCCTCAAAAGTGTCAAAATCAGCTCTGTGGGAGTCAACTCAACTGGACCTTTTGCTGTGTACATTACACAGAAATATCTCCTACATGTTGCAATGTGGAACAAGGATCATACATGTGCATACTGCAGTGTCAGACTGTGCTTTACACAATGATACAGTATGTCCTATGTGCAATATAGAACATAGCTCATGGGTCATACCATAGCTCGAGTAGTGTTTACAGTAACCCCTAATCACGACTCAGTACCCCCAAAAAGACAAGCATAGCAGGGTTGGGGGGGGGGGGGGGGGGGGTACCGGCATATTACAGTTTTTGCCCATTGCTTGAACGCAATAGACATATGCTTAAACCAAAGTAACATAACTTGAAGTTGTGTTACCATGCCTTAAACACAGTGTAACCATACCTTAAACACAAATGCTGCTTTACACTTTAGTTGCAATTCTGCAACACACTTGCTCCTTTTTGCAACACACTTGCTCCTGCATACTACACACTATTTCATACATAAGACACTTCGTTCACACTTGTATCATTGGCAAAACATATCTATTCCAAATACAAAAAACAGTGTTTTATATAAAGTAGACTAGTGTGTTGCTGCTGATGTGACAGTGTTTTCATAAGATGCAAGTGTGTGCAATTTTGTCATCAGAGTGACATTTTGACAAAGGATTGTTAGGGTTTGATTGCAGAGTTTCAATTTGACGTAGATGTGAATGGTTTATTTCCAAGTGTTGTGTCTTATGTGCTTGTGTGTAGAGTTTTGGCACAGCGAGCCAAGTTGAACAAAATGTGTTTAAGCAATGGGCAAAAACTGTAATGTAATTAATGTAAAATGTAAAAGTTAGTAGGCCCCGGTTATAGAGGGGCAATTCACACTCTAGATCATACATCTGCATACTGCTGTCTACTGTCGGCTTGTGTTTTTCACAGAAGTATATCCTATACAGTATGCTGCAATGTGGAACAAGGATCATATATCTCTACATTGTCGTGCCAGGTTGTGCTTCACACAGAAGTATGTCCTATACAGGATGTTGCAATGTGGAACAAGGATCATACATGTGCATACTGCAGTGTCAGGTTGTGCTGTACACAGAAATGTGCCTCGTGTCTCATGATGGGATGAAGTAATGTTTTGGGGGGGGTGAGGGGGAGGGATGGGGGATGGGGAGGGGGGATGATGTTTGTTGAGCTCAGGTGATAAGACAGGAGAGATTATGTGGCAAGCTGGAACACCTTGGTGGCAGCGTTGTGCAATGCGCTATTCAGAGTGGCTGTGACAGGGCCCGAGGCTGTTTGTGTGTGTGCGTGTGTGTGTGTGTGTGCGTGTATGTGTGAATTTGAGTTAGTGTTTGTGTGTGCGTGTGTGCCTCTGTGTTTGTGTGTGTGCCTCTGTGTTTGTGTGTGTGTGTGCATTTTAGTTAGTGTGTGTGTGTGTGTGTGTGTGTGTGTACATTTGTGCATGTGCGTCTGTGTGTGTGTGTGTGTGTGTGTGTGTGTTTATGCGCATGCCACTGACGTGGCAGCAGCGTTGCAGGGGTAATTACTGTAAGAGCTGGCTGGTGCCATTAGGCCCAGCGGCAGACAGGAGCAGAGACACAAACAGAGAACAACAAGAGAGCTGCTCTGCCCTACTGAATTTTTTTTTTTTTTCCATTAATTTTGAGGTGGTCTCTAGTATTAATGAATGCCCTGTGTTCAGAGGGCCGTTTTTTTTTTTGCTGAGAAAAGGCTTTAGTGCTTCTGTTTCAGGCTGTTCTAGTTTGGTGGAGGAGATGGAGTGGGGAGAATGACAGGTTCTCAGCTATGTTAGTCACCGTCAGAGAAAGGCCATTCGGCCGTTGCACACCAAACAGAAGATCTAAATGTTCTGAACAAACACAAATAGATTCAGAGAGTGCACAAAAAAAGACAGAAAAGGAGAGAGAGATAAAACACAGACAAAGGAGGAGAGGGGAGAGTAAGAGGGGAGAGAGAGAATGAGACAGAAAGAGAGGGTGGAGAAAGAGAGGGAAAAAAGAGGGATAGAACGAGTAAAAGAGAGAGAGAGAGAGAGAGAAAGAAAGAGAGAGAGATTGAGATGCAGTAAGCACATGTGAAGTAAATGAGATGCGAGTAGCCTACTTCATGTCCACCCATGACTCACTTCTTCCACGTCTGTGTGTGTGTGTGTGTGCGCGTGTGTGTGTGTGCGCGTGCGCGTGCTTATCAGTGTATCTGTGTGTGTGTGTGTGTGTGTGTGTTGCTGGGTGAACTGCTGCCCCTGTGTCATCCACCCGCCTCACACACACACACATACACACACACACACACACACACACACACACACACACACACACACACACACACATACATGACCTCGCACACACACACAGACAAGTGTAACAGGATCTGCGTGGCAACTTCAGCTCCAAGGGATATCACACACACACGCACATACACTCAGACATACAGTAGGCACTCATGCGTGCACATGCGCACACACACACTCACAAACACACACACAAACACACACACACACACAAACACACGTACACATGCAGGTCCATTACCATCTCTGGACTGTTTGTGTCTACGGGGGAATATGGGGGAACAGCATTTGTCTCCTGGTGGAAAAACTGCTAAACATAGAGAGGGGGGAGAGATTAGAATGTGTGTGTGTGTGTGTGTGTGTGTGTGTGTGTGTGTGTGTGTGTGTGTGTGTGTGTGTTGTCTGTGCCTGTGTGTGTGTGTGTGTGTTGTGTTGTCTGTGTCTGTGTGTGTGGTGTGCCTGTGTGTGTGTGTGTGTGTGTGTGTGTGTGTGTGTGTGTGTGTGTGCCTGTGTGTTTATGTGCCTGTGTGTGTGTGTGTGTGTGTGTGTGTGTGTGTGGTATGCCTGTGTATGTGTGTGTGCTGAGCCTGTGTGTGTGTATGCTAGCTGCAGGAAGATTTACTCTGTGTATGCGGCAGTGTTGTCGAAACAGACTCTGCAGTGCCTTGTTTGACACCAGGCCATAATTATGTAAGGGAGGGATGTCCTGCTGTGGCTGAGGTCAAACAGAAGTCTCTCAGGCTTCACAGTTCTGGAGTTTTGGACATTAAGACACACAATGGATATTTACATAAAACGTCGACCACTTTGAATCAATCTGTTTCAATTTGCTATATAAATATATCTGACACTGGTCATAGAACAATCTGATTTTAGAACCAACGGGGTTATTTTTAAGAGCTTGGAATACTCCAACTAAATTAACAAATTGCATTGCATTGCATTGGACCATGTGGGCAGCTGTAGCCTTATGGTTAGGAAGTTGGTCTTGAGATTCGATGGTCACAGGTTCGAATCCCGTACCAGTAGGAAGAATGCAGGTGGGGGAGTAAATAACTAGTGCTGTCCTGCACCCTCACCCACAGCTGAAGTGCCCTTGACTAACCCCACGTTGCTCCATGGGCTGAACCCAAATAACTGTAAGCCGCTCTGTATAAGTGTGCCAGCTAAGTGTAGTGTGTTGCATTATTATCACAATTCTAAATACTCCAGCCGAACAATTTGACTATTATAAGGTTTCTGAATACTCCAGTTTACATGCTAAGTGAAAGAGTTGAAATATCTCATTTCAACAATGACAGAATTTACCTGACATTCTTTAATCTGATCAAATAGAACAACTAGACTAAAATCCATGTTTGCTTTGCTTGTAAGAACACTGAATAACAGTGAATAAGCGGCGAAACTCTCATCATTCTATAAAACCCACACACAGCCACAATTGGCTGCCTGTAAACGTTTCAGCAATGTTGTTAGGGTCGGGATTTCACAATGCTCTC
>CM050201.1:10625000-10630000 GCA_027475355.1 Coilia nasus | reverse complement strand
AGGGCATGTGAGAGGAGGCGTGGTGTATGAGAAGCAGCGTGGTATCTGAGAGGGGGCGGGGCATGTGAGAGGAGGCGTGGTATATGAGAAGCAGCGTGGTATCTGAGAGGGGGCGGGGCATGTGAGAGGAGGCGTGGTGTATGAGAAGCAGCGTGGTATCTGAGAGGGGGCGGGGCACCTGAGAGGGGGCAGGGCATGTGAGAGTAGGCGTGGTACCTGAGAGGCGGAGTGGTATATGAGAGGGTGCCGGGCATCTGAGACGAGTGGGGTATCTGACAGGGGGCGGGGCATCTGTGATGGGTCATTGTACCTGAGAGGGTGGCGGGCATGTGAGAGGAGGCGTGGTGTATGAGAAGCAGCGTGGTATCTGAGAGGGGGCGGGGCATCTAAGAGGGGGCATCTGTGTGTGACACTGACAGTGACACAGCAGGGATATTTAACAGGGACGGCCTGTCATGCCCTGGAGAGGGGTATGGAGAGTTACTGCAGGGATGGAGTGCCCCTTCTCAACTTGCAAATTCTCAATAAACATAATTGGACCAGTTGTTCCTAAAAGCCAATATTGTGTACACTGTCCTCACTGCACATTAATGTGCTTCTTTTTGCACATTTCTTGTACGTAGTATATATTCTATATTCTAAATGTAGATTATATATATTAGGGGGTTTCTGTGCCATGTCTGTATCAGCAAAGGGGTCTTTGGCCTGAATCACATCAACTACCACATCAACAACAAAAGGTATGTGATTGGGATTGAACACAGAGTGGAAATAAAATCCAGAGATTGGCCTACTTATTCATTTCCACATGGAAATTCTCAAGAAGCGTTCACCCGACCGAACCCCAAAAGGCCAAAAATACCGACCCACTCAGTGTTTGCCAAAAAAGGTTTAATGATTTACCGGTTTAATTTCCTGTCCCCAGATAAGCAACAGCTACAGCTCTACAGCAGTGTGTGAGTATGTAACACTTTCTGTTACATTCCCTTAATTTCCACATATTTATGTATTACTGTAAATACAAGTTGTAGAATCAACTAGATTTTAACTTTATAGGAAAGTAGAAAAGTCAATTCTGAGAAAGGCTACAGCTATTACTGTTGAACTTCACTAAATACCGCAGAACCTGGAATATGACCAAAAGCACATTTTGAAGGGTGTTTTGTTTCTCTGAATTGTATCTCTTTAAATTCTTTGTAGTTGGATTAAAGATTCCACATGTAACCCGTGGTAAAGTATCACTGATTTACTATGAATTACCATGTATTTAACCGATTAATATGCAGAAATTGTGATTGTAATAACAAAGTGTTCTCATATTCAACTGGTAGCAACATTCAGCACTGGCTGCTTTTTGTGTTATGTATAAAATATAATATAATTTACCATGTATTTAACTAGCCTGGTAAACCCACCCCTCGTACTTCATTTCATTTTGTACAGAGAGTCTGGACCGGAAACTGTTGAAGAGCATGTAAGAGGACCGAGCAACTCCTATCCAATCAGCGAACAGAGGGTGTGTTCGTGAGCCATGACGTTGACTTTGTGTGCTACATTTGAATTGTAGTGTGTAGGTAGGCTAATTGCATACGTGACGACCAGGCGTTAACGATTGGGTAAAGGCAGAGGCACTTATTTTAAACTTCAGCAGAGTCCACACCTCCAGGAAGAAATCGCTTCTCACGGCCTCCGCTCCAGACCCTCTGTACAAAATGAAATGAAGTATGAGGGTATAACAGAATTGATCCTATTAGCGGCATACATTCAACAACAGCATTACAACATAGCAACAACATTCACCCCTGGTTGCTTTTCTGTGTTACGTAGGAATGGGGCCTGTGAAAGTGTGCACTGACCAAAGCTACTGGATTAGCTTGTCCACCCACAAAGCCCTTTACGGCCTTTCTAAACCACCAGGATCAGTTGTCTCAGCAACAAGAGTCTCTCCAGTGCTGATGTAAAGAGTGCAGGAATAGGAACTGTGCTTCCTTAGACTGCCAGGATGTGGGACGTGGCAGAGGAAGGTGTAAGGTGTGTAAGACATAGAAAAACGAGAGATAGTGAGAAAGGTAGAGGGAGAGAAAGAGAGACAAAGTGAGAGAGACAGACAGAGACACAGAGAAAGAGAGATACCCACAGAGGCAGACAGAATGAGAACGAAACAAAAAGGAAGAGCAAAATACAGATTAATAGAGAAAGACACAATAGTTAGAGAGAGAGAGAGAGAGAGAGAGAGAGAAAGAGGGACAGGAAGAGAGAGAGTGAGAGAAAGAGAGAGATAGCATGAAGATGTGAAAGAGACAGTGTTTTGTGATTTTGACATTTTAACTGTCTTTATTTCATAGAGGCACTGAGCCCACACGGATCCGTAATCCATGAAATCTTCTTTGACAACAGACAACATCCCTCCGCAGGACTGAAGGCTTGCTCGGGTAGCAAGGAACACACACACACACACACAAACACAACACGCACACACACAAACACACAATACACTCAAACACACACACACATACACATACTGTACACACACACATACACATACACACACAACACAGAGAAGCACACATTCATAACCACACAGAAAGAATGCACACAAATACAAGGTAACACACACACACAAACAAATACAGACATACACACACTGACACATGGATACACACACACACACACACACACACACACACACACAAATCATGTTTGCCAAAAACATGTGAACCTCCCATCAGGCTGTGCAGCACACTAAAGAGACAGGAAGGCAGACACGCACTAAGGGCCTGACAGAGGTACTGTGTGTGTGTGTGTGTGTGTGTGTGTGTGTGTGTGTGTGTGTGTGTGTGTGTGTGTGTGTGTGTGTGTGTGTGTGTGTGTGTGTGTGTGTGTGTGTGTGTGAGTGTGTGTGTGTGTGTGTAAAGAGACAGGAAAGCAGACACATACCAAGGCCGTCAGAGAGGTACTTTGTGTCTGTGTGTATGTGTGTGTGTGTGTGTGTGTGTGTGTGTGTGTGTGTGTGTGTGTGTGTGTGTGTGTGTAAGGAGACAGGAAAGCAAACACACACCAAGGGCCTCACATAGCTACTGTGTGTGTGTGTGTGTGTGTGTGTGTGTGTGTGTGTAAGGAGACAGGAAAGCAGACAGACACCAAGGGCCTCTCATAGCTACTGTGTGTGTGTGTGTGTGTGTGTGTGTGTGTGTGTGTGTGTGTGTGTGTGTGTGTGTGTGTGTTCACACACTACAGAGCTTGAGTTGCTCTCAGCATTTCCATAACTGTGTGTGCCACAGACTTTCAGGAGCTGGCACCACACACACTACAAATAACATTATTTAACACACACACACACGCACACACACACACACACACCCCCACACACACACCACCCCTGCTCTACACAGGTAGTGCATTTGCAAAACTGTGTGTTATTGTTAATAGATTATCTCAACCCAGCTGGAAAACAACATCAACAGGAGGGCCTGCTTACCATTCTGCACTTGCCATTCAGATAGAATATGCTTGTAGGTGTAACAGAGTGCAGCGAAAGTGAAAAGATATTGGAATAGGGGAGATTTTACACCTGTGGCTTATTGAAATAGTCAGACTTAAAGTCAACGTCAGTTTTATTATTAAAACCATATGTACGGTTTAGGAGCAGGATTTGAAATTGCAGTGCTCCCTATGCCCACAGCGTTAGGCTAAACATCATCCATAAACATAACAATAGTCAGTAAAAAATGTGTCAGTACAGCACAAAATGATGTGCAGATCATCCGAATGTCCAATTTGACCAAATATAAAACACTAAGCCAATGAAGGCAATGATGAACAGCAAAAAAAACACACTGTTTCTGTAGCATTACGTGTGTGTGTGTGTGTGTGTGTGTGTTGGGGGGGAGGGTGTTGTTAAACAGTCAGAACATGATTTTATGATTACACTGATGCAGACATCCCAACCTCCTAAAACTCATTTCAGGGAGATGTTGATGAACTGCTGCCGACGGTGTGTCAATTGTTCATCATAACTGGGCTACCCTGTTGTATTCAGAACTAAACTGTTTTTACCATTTTTGTACAATAGGCTCACAATTTTAGTGATCGGGGCATGATGGAAGCTTGAAGATATAGCTATTTTTAAACCAGTAAAACAGCTCGAAGTTGCTCCACACCTCGTTGGTAATGTAAGGAGGGCCCTGGCATACAAAACAAGCCATTGAGAACTTTGTAAGTGCACAAATTGTTTATTAAAAAAGACTGTTTTTGTAGGTAGTACCTTACCTCCTGCCCTACCCTCCTCAATACCCATGGCTCATGGCCCAAAGATTACAGTAGCACATGATTCCAAGGGCCCATCATTGACAGAGGCCCCTTTAAGCACATTATTATTATTATTATTATTATTATTATTATTATTATTAATAACAACAACAATAATAATAATAATAATAATAATAATAATAATAGTATAGTAATAGTATAAAATTTATAATAGTAAAAAATAATAATAGTTAAAAATACTATAATACAGTTTTTTAAGTTTGCTTACACACTAAAATGCAAAGTTTCCCACAATTAATGAAACCTAAAACTCAAGTAAGAAAACACTGTCTCAGGTTGGCACCACTCTAAGCACATTTTCAGCTTCACACTTTTTTCAAAATACTACATACAGTGATTTGCTAAACAGTAAACACACTTAAATGCCTTACACACGTGATTACATTGTAATGTCACATTCTTTCAATTTCTAAACACTAGCTGTCAAATTACCACAACTTTGCAGCCAACTGGTTAAACACAATCGTCAGGTGCCAGAACACAAAGGGCCAAAATGCAAAACTCAGCAATCAGCCTTAAACACTCTAAAATAGGGAAGTTACCCTGACTTGAATAGAAATCTAAGGCAGTGTTGTAGCACGAGCAAGCGAAAGAGGAACAGTGAAGATGAGAGAAAGAGTGAGGGGTAACAAAGGGAAGACATGAATACTGTCACTGCAAGGTATAATGGG
>CM050201.1:10585000-10617500 GCA_027475355.1 Coilia nasus | reverse complement strand
TAGCCTGTTAACAGATTCTGAGACTTTTGACAGACAAGCTGTTTACTCTTCTTCATTTTAATCTGTATTTTATCCTAATGTTTAAGATCACTGGGACTGTGATAAATACATTTGTTATTTTATTTATTTTTTTCTTTGGCAATTTAATGTTATGGTTAATTAGCCTCGTAAGCCAGCCCCTCGTACTTCATTTCATTTTGTACCTGGACCAGACACCGTCAGAAACGATTTCTTGGAGGTGTGGACTCTGCCGAAGTTTAAAACAAGTGCCTCTGCCTTTACCCAATCGCTAACGCCTGGTCGTCAAATATGCAATTAGCCTACCTACGCACTACAATTCAAATGTAGCACACAAGGTCAACGTCACAGCTAACGAACACCCCCTCTGTTCGCTGATTGGATCAGTCTTGCTGGGGCCGACTAAATGACCCTCAAGAGATTCCGGTCCAGACTCTCTGTACAAAATGAAATGAAGTGTCAAACATCTGGTGTTGCACTGTGCCTCCACCTCACCATGATCACCTCCTTCATAGTTTACCCAGCTCTGATTTTACCCCTACACCCCTGGTCGTGATACTACATTACGCTCAAGTACCCTTGCTCATAATATACTGAACGTAAGCTGCTCCTCACACACACAAACTCTACCTTGACCTTTTGCACAATGCGTGTTCATGCTCGCATCATGAGTCAAGATTTAATGAAACCAATTCAGAGCACTGTTGGTAGTCCTCATTTAACCATCATAAATTATTCACCCATAAAACCGCAACAAGCCAACAGTGCACACACACAGAATATTTCTCAACTTCATTTCCTTTGTCTCTCATCCTGAAACCATTCACCAGCGGGGAGACATGAAGGAAAGAAACCTCAACAAGCCAGCAATTTACACAAAATATTTCTTGACTATCTCTCCGGTTTTGTATGTGCCTTTTTGTTTTTTTTTGTTTGTTTTTTTTCCCTGAAAGCTTCAACCAGCAGTGGGAGAGATGTGTAAAAGATGTATGTGTGAAAGAGTATGCGTTTCCTTTCCTGTCATCAAACATGATGTTGCCAAGGGAAGTGATGTGTTGCGGTGTTGTGTTGTGCGGTGCGGTGCTGCCGCGATGCGAGTGGCTTTCGTCACGCCTGTACCAGGCCTCGGGCACCTGTTGTTGTGCTTAAGCCTAAGCGCTCCTCCTCTCATCTGCCTCTTCAGCACAGCGGGACTCCTCTACGCCCAACACACGTACGTTCATGCCACGCCACAGCACGGCACAGCACAGCCCAAGGCCTCTATCCTTCTCTTTTTCCCTATCTCTTCTCTTTCACTCTCTCCCTCTCTGTCTCTTTCACTTTCTCCCATTATTGCTTTCCCTCTATCTTTCTCTTTCCCTCTCCCTTTTACTCTCTTCCTCTCCCTTTCTCCCATTCTCTCTCTCCCTCTCATTCACTCTCTCTTCTCTTTTACTCTCCCTCTCTTTCCTCCTCTCTTTGACTTTCTCCCATTCTCTCTCTCCCTCTCATTCACTCTCTCCCTCTCTCTCCTCCTCTCTTTGACTTTCTCCCATTCTCTCTCTCCCTCTCATTCCCTCCCTCCCTATTTCACTCTCTTTTACTCTCTCCCTCTCTCTCCGACTTCCTCCCATTGTCTCTCTCCCTCTATCTTCCTCTCTTCCCCTTTTACTCTCTCTCTCTTTCACTTTCTTGCTTTCTCTCTCTCCCTCTCATTCCCTCCCTCCCTCTTTCACTCTCTCCCATTGACTTTCTTTCCCTGTCTAGCTTTTTCTCATTCCCTCCCTCTCTCTTTCACTTCCTTCCATTCTCTCTCTCCCTCTCATTCACTCCCTCTCTCTTTTACTCTCTCCCATTTTCTCTTTCGCTTTGTGTAGCTTTTTCTCCCCCCTTTCTCTCTCTTTCCTCTTTTTTTCTTTTACTCTCTCCCACTATACATCTCTTTACCCCCTTTCTATTTCTCTCTCTCTCTCTCTCTCTCTCTCTCTCTCTCTCTCTTAAATTTCCCTTGCAGAAAAGGCAACCTACCAGCATCCATAGACACCCTACCAATTACCGTCATCAAGCCAGGAAGTCGCTCTATTTCGCCTATTTTGCCTTTGATGGATGAGTTATATTTTGCCTTTGATGGATGAGTTTTTCCTCCTCACGAATGTCAGGTGCCTCTTCACACAGCGAGGAGACGGAGACACAGACACAGACACAGACACAGACACAGAGGAGGCAGACGAGAGCGAAACCCCGCGTAGGCCCACTGATCAAAATGTCACAGGAGATGGGACTCGATTCGACGCATGCAAATCAGACCTGCGATACCTGCGAAGTGTACGCAACAGCGGGTCTCTGAGGGGGCCTGAAGGGCACTCCAAGCAGCTATACAGCATACACATTACAGGGCCGTGTGTGGCAGTAATTCCCCATAAGCTCATATGAAGGGTCAATAAGTGTCCGTGCTGCTGGGGCTTGTCATAATTGGTCACGCCGACTCGCACACATGAGATTAAGCTTATCCACACACTCGCTCACTCACTATTCGCTTTGTGTGTGGGGTCCACGGTCCACCACAACCATTGCCGTTTTTGACTATCGAGCCACCCTGGCATATTAGTATTCCTTCAAGCACTTACTGAGGCAAGCCTCTCGAGCTAGGTCCAAGTTATGGCTCTGGTTCTCGTCTGACCTATGAGCGACGCACAGGCTTTTTCAATCTCGCTCCCCTGGTGTTAGTCATTATCGTTGCTCAGTATTGCAGTAAGCCTATTCAAGTCCTAGATTTTCTTTTCTTTTTTTCTCTTTCCGTCTTGCCTCTTGCTTTGACTGAACCAGCAGGTACTTGGGCTTGAGCAATCAGAATTATGCCTAAGTGAGTTCATTGTAATTGCTTGCGCTAGACCGGGAAAGGAATTTGAATTAGCCAACAAGGTTTTATTTGTGTGGTTGCTGTGTGTGTGTTTGCCCTGAGCAAATATAGGCAGAGCTGAACTGCTTCATGACGGCAAAAGCCTTTTTCTTTAATATGACACCTGTCTTACTGCTGTTTACTAACATTTAACAGTCTCCCTGGTCTGGCCTGCTTTAATATTACGTTGTAAAAGTCTGATGTGACAGCTTGTGGTAATTGTAGTTTTTCATATCATGTTTAAGGGTGTGACCAATTCATGACAGATGATTGAAACCTAAAAAAGAGGAAATAGGGTTTAAATCTGCCTCTTCTTTAGAAGTAGCAGCATCCATATTGCTGCTTTCATGTTGGTGATCGAATGGGCTTGCCTCATATTGAAAGGTAAACAGAATCAAACACAGCTTTCCTCTTTCAACTGCTGTCTAGGATGTTCAAAAGAAAGCACACCAGCTTTTTTTTTTTTTTTCATTTTAAAGACAGAGACAAATTTGCGGGCTGATGGACATTTTGCGAGGCACGCTTGCTTACCTTTCATGTCATAAATACAAAGAGAATTAAAAGCGAGCAACGTGAGCTTTTTTTAAATTCCCTCTGCACCATCCTCATCAACTACCCCTGTCAGGTGTGGTTGGAAAGCAGTAGTTTGACAACTTATAAAAATGAACTGAATACTGAACATGAGCCTAGTTGCTGTGATGCAGGTGAACTGCTGAGCCGATACCTTGCCTTTGGCATCAATATTCCTCTCTGGTCATACCACAACCAAGGAGGACCTGCAAAGAAAGACATGTGATCTGGACATGTGGATTTGCCACACTTATAAAAGTATGCAGCTTCATGATCTCAACGCACGTGGGTCGCCACAAGAGGCCAAACAGAACTTCCAATAATCTCGATTTATGCCAAATGAAAAACAAATACATTTCAAGTGCAATAGTTTTTTTACTAAGTAATGTACACTACAGATTTAGATAATCAGTAGGCTGAGTTGGAGAGGAAAATACCCCCACACGTACAAAGCCTGTTATCTGCCTGCATGATAAAGAGAGCTACCCAGCTGACCTTGTAAAGCCCTCTCGTCCTCCATGTTGGTTGTTTGAAAATAAGCATAGGGCACAGGCTCCAAGGGCCTTCACAGCACAGACATTACTTGTGAAAGCGAAGGTCTCTTGCCTACAGTCTGATGGATAAACATGGATGGTTGTTTTGTCTTACAGCAAAGTTTCATCACCAAGAAAACAGAAAAAGATGAGTGGAGGAGAGAGAGAGAAAAAGATGAGTGCTGAGAGAGAGAGAGAGAGAGAGAGAGAGAGGCAGAGAGAGAGAAGAGGAGGAAGAGTTGAGTGTAGGCTAGTTGACAGGAATACACTACTCTTTGACCCCAACATTGGCACAGAGGCGAACCGAACACCTGAGCTTTTCTTCACGAAGAGAAAAAAACAAACTGGAACCTGCACAACAAAATAACAGCGTGGACAGCAGCACTTGTGGAGCGTGGAGCCAACTGATCAATATAATAATATTTCTAAAAATAACAAGAGTGCTTGGCCGTCAGAGCCAGCTAGTTACTGGCCGATGACGGGACTCGCTCGCCTGGCAGGAAACCAGGAATTCGATTAGGTTTCTGTGCCGGAGAAGACAACAGCAGCCGTAGTACAGGAGGCTGGCTGTGCTGGCCTGATGGTGCTGTGAAACTGTATACAACTGCAAGTGAGCGGGGCGCACACACATCAAGTGTATCAAGTGAGCAGAAAGACAACATCTAACCAGTCCATCACACACACAAATGAAAATAATGCTTGTCATAGACTGGACGAGTGGGAGCTTTATAGTCCTGCTGGGGGAAAAGCATAGGCAATTATGTAATATTAGACATTTTTCACAAACCATTAGGGAATCACAGCTAAAGAAAACTACTACTCCAATCAGTCCAATGTGCACACATACAGCAATTTCCTTTACCTTAAGTGAAAAATCGTACCATTTTTCCCCCCAGAAGTGAATTGCTATGATTTTACCTTTCCCAGAAGTAATCATCCTCTTGAATGCACCATGTATCACACTGTAGGTTGTGGGTTGTAACTCCATTCAACACCATTCAGCTTGTCTGTGTGGTGATTACATGATTAGAAGTCATACCTGAGCGAGAATTTAAGGGGGGTGAGGGGAGGGGGGGTGGAATTCTAAGAGCCAAGCATTGACGGGGGGTACTTTGAGGTCTCTATAATTGAGGAGTCCATGGAAAAACATCACAAGTCCAAAAAACTCATTTTTCAAGTTACACCCCCAATCAGTAGTTGCAAAAGAACCCCAGCTTTTTAAAAAGTAATTCTGTGAATAAACGAGCATGGTCTCGAGCTAGAAGCATTTTAAAATAGAATTTACCGGTAAAACCAAATCAAAAGTCAAACTTTTAAAAGACATTTTCTCAGTTTCTGCATTTTGTGACCATGATCATTTTTCCTGTGGACTCCTCAATTATAATCAGGGTTAAGGGGAGGGAAAAGCCAAAGTTGTATGGCCCAAAAATTTTAACGGTGCCCCTTGGTGAATTAATTTAACACTTGTTAATGTTCGTGTCCATTACTGCCACCCGCCTCCCACCCCCACCCCTTTCATCTGTGCCTACAACTCTGACGTCCACACCACAGATGGGCACCCCGACTTTAGGAAGTAAAATCAAAGTCTTTCTAGAGAAGTCCCTGCACTCGGCGGCCATTTTGGCGATCGCTTTGGGCATCTATTTCAGTTTGATAGGATCAGGCCCTATCTAAATGAATGCTGAGACACAAATATGTGCACTCTCCCATGACTGAGGGACATAAAAATATATGGTTGAAATCACAATGAAAACTTACAAGTGGCCTCATGCATTTCTATGGACAAATTCTCCAGTGCTCTGTCTCCTCCTATACAAGAAAGTCTGTAAAATGTCCTGCCATGAATTTGGTCCACCACCCTCAGACGTCTTACCTGCACATGAATTTCAGGGGTGCTGCCAGGAGGTAGGCTAGTAAAGTTTGATTCTAACCGCCCTGCACTGACAGAGGGGCTTTGGAGCACATTATAATTTTTATTGGGATTGGGAGAGGAGAGGGGCTCAAAACTGTATTCTTTCGTCAGGACCAAAGTCTCCAGTGGCAACCCTGATGAATTTATTCAGCTTTTTCAATACTTGTGCCCATTAGTGGCTTTTCCCCCAGCCCACCCCTCCTTGTGGAGTCTCCAACTCTGACATCGATGCCACAAATAAACACCCCAGCTTCAGGAAGTAAGGCCTTTCGTGAGTTTGCTCCACCCTACTCGCTAAATCTAAAGCTAATTCTAATCACCACGACTCTTCAGCTAGGTCCATGAGGTATTTAGTCAAATCACCTGTTTTAAATGCACAGGAGGAGCCAACACATAGCAGGACTTTTACTTCCTGAAGACCGCTGGTCCACAGAGGCACAGACTCTAAACAATCTGCACGGCTGCCAGCTTTTATGTCTTTCCACAGCCAACAGATGCAGCTCCTCCGAGATGACTCATAAATCTTAACATATCAAAATCTTCATGTTGGCCTGAAGCCTTGTCACTACAGCCCCCCCCCCTCCCTTTGCCTTTTTTTTCTCCTTCTTCTGGAAAACAAATTGCCTCTCCACATGCTCACATCCAATTGACAGTGTTTCTACAGCGCGATGAAAATTGGCATTCGCGTGGAATAATTTGCTTACTTTCACAACATCATTATCTTGTGTGCCTCTTGTTTGGCACCAACTAATCTACGGCGTATGAGAAGCGTAGAATGCAAATCGACTTGAAGTCTCTCCCTCCTTCCTTTCTGTTCATTACCACTAGAACCGCACAGCTTTCCCAAATCTCTCAGGCCAGTCATAAAAGAACTACATGACTGATGGACAAGTACGGCAGGCCACGAGGGACAAAAAGGACCAAGTTCAAATCCAGCTTTCTTACTTGAACATCAGTGTTACTATAGCAAATAAAATAGAATGCCCAATGGGTAGTGCAGTTCCACTGATCATAAAAAAAACCCTCTACAAGATGTATACATATTATCATGAGACATCTTAAAAAGACTTAAAACTAATTTATGCTACGGAATCATTTGCATAATTTTACATTTAGCTTATCAGAGTTTAGTAGATTGCGTGCAAGAACAATGTAGGGTGCATTATTAAAACAGGAAGGCTGACAACCATTGCTGATAAGTGTGGCATAAACTGTAAATAAAAGGAAATCATTAAATACGACATGACCACAACTGTCAAAACTGAAGAGGGAAAATAGAATAAAATAATGTATGATAATTGGATTGGATGAAGAGGCAAGTTTTTGATTGCAAGATAAAAATATGCTAATGGAGAGAAGTCTGACTGGTGAGCAGCTGATACAGAGACCTCATGGTCCACTGGCCTAGCTTGGATAATCTCGCTCGAGGGTCTAGCGCACGTGGACCTGTTGAGCAAGTGGTCAGGAGATAATAAGACAGCTATGATACCATCCCCTCCCCCAACACGCATGCACACACACACACACACACACACACACACACACACAGCCACCTGTCTGAATCTCATCAGCTAGTTCAAACAGTCAGTGGAGGTCAGATGCTTGATGCGCCATCAAGACATCATCTCGGAGCTTAATTGCCTTGACTGGAGGTGGAGGGGACTCTCCCCCTACCCTACTCCCGCATCATTGTTTAAACTAAAATTCGTTTAAAAACGTGTCCATGACAACACAGCAGATGAGCTTGGTACTGAGAGAGAAGAGAGAGAGAGAGAGAGAGAGAGAGAGAGAGAGAGAGAGAGAGAGAGAGAGAGAGAGAGAGAGAGAGAGAGAGAGATAAAGAAAGCGAGACGAAAAGAAAAGCAAACCAGTTAAAGACTGAGAGAGAGAGAAGGAAACACCAACCAGTTACATTTCACCAACTAGGGGTGCTGTGGCTGGCTACGTACCATAAACAGCTAAGCACCCATGGGGATCCAGGTTCAAGTCTGTTATTTCCCAACCCCACCCCATCGTTCCCTACCACTGAACTCTTACTTCCTGCCACCTTCTTCACTGTCATATCCAAAAAAGGCAAAAAAAGGGCAATAAATATACTTTAAGAAAGGAAATTAATCTAAAATTTGTCCATGTGTCCATGACAACACAGCAGATCAACATAAGAGTCTGGTCCCTCAAGAGACAGAGAAGGAGAAAGAGAGAAGAGAGAGAGAGAGAGAGAGAGAGAGAGAGAGAGAGAGATAAAGAAAGCGAGACGAAAAGAAAAGCAAACCAGTTAAAGACTGACCAACCAACCAATAACACACTGACACAGCCTCCAGCCTCATCACAAAAGACCACCTGTAGCCCATCATGGCCTAGCAGGCTGTATAGGCTCTGCTGTCACAGAGAAGAGAAGGGAGGCAGAGAGAGGAGGCACAAAGCCAGGACACAAATCACTCCAATAAAGAGTGCCACCAAACTACATCTAGCACTCTACGGCCTACGGGGCTCATTAAGCTGAGGGGCCCATGGTTGGGCAGATGGGGTCGAGAAGAGGGGGTAAGGGGGTGCTGAGGGGGGTGCTAGCAGTTTCAGGGCCTGGGGAGAGTGACTGTGGGTGGACGAGGTGATGGGGTAGTCTGAGGGAGGAGTGGACAGGGGTGAGTGTGGGTGTGAGCAAGTGGGTGGGGGTCTGAGGGGGGTGTTAGCTGTTTCAGGCCTGGGGGAGAGTGGGGTGGTTGAGGTGCTGGTAGGGGTGGGGGGGGGGGGGGGTTGCCGAGGGGGCTGTTTGCTGTTTCAGGGCACGGGGAGAGAGGGGGTGGTTCAAAGTGCTGGTTGGTGGCGGTGAGAAGGGGGCCGGGGGGGGGGAGCCTTGACAGTTAGCGGCGGGGCTAAAGTGATGCACAAAGAGGGCCTTGTTGCCTTTTGTGGGTAGCCATTACTCACTCACACTCTGGCAGCTGTAATTACTTCCATTCCTTTCCCACCGCCCGCCTGTTTGCCCAGAGTGCTGCTGGAGACGCCAAGATTAGGCCCAAATCAAATACACACACACACACACACTCACACACACTCAGGGATACACACTCAGGTCGTCCATTCCAAAGTGTTTTGTCTGTGGCATGACTAGAAGGCAAATCCCTTTGTGCCCTCTCTGTGTGGACTACAGAGCCAGGATGATGATTCATACTGTGATTCGCCTCTGTGGACACCGTCTGCAGTCTTAAAAATGATAAAGGCAGTTGTGTGTGTGTGTGTGTGTGTGTGTGTGTGTGTGTGTGTGTGTGTGTGTGTGTGTGTGTGCGTTTGTGGCTGTTTACCTGCAATGGTGGTGGTCACGATTTTGTCTCACAGGGTATACTACGGGAAGATTGTTGTTGTGTTTTGACAGAAGGTACCAACTGGTCCCAGTATAAGGTAATAATCTGCGGATTTATTTTGCGGCAAACCAAGTTGGACAAGCTGCTTTTGTGCTTTGTTTATAATGACGGATCCTCAGAGGGGCTTAGCCATTCATCATCATCATTATTGACAACCTTAAACAGCAGGGTGTGTGTGTGTGCGTGTGTGTGTGAAGTGGCCTGTTTCTATTTAGCCTCCAAGGCCCCATCCACTCTATCAGCAAACATTTGTTGCATCCTTAAGGAGCCATCGTGCCTGTTGGCATCGAAAACCTGAAAACAGACTGGCAACACATCTAAATTGGACGCTTTCTTCACCTCCAGGAAAATAGAACTTTTGCACACCTTGTTAGAACAGGTGCAATGGAGATGCGTAAAAAGGTTTACAGCTCAGAACCTGGAATAAACTCCAGCACACTGTCCATTTCGCAAACAGGATGCAGTTGTGTGGGAGTTTATTTCACATTTTCCTGTCTGAACATGTAACAGTTACCCTACATGTAACTTCATATTTTTATATTACTCTACATGTAGGTCTAATGTATGAGTTTTCTAAAACACATTAGGAAATGCAAGAACGTTGTTCAAAGCAGTTTCGTCACATAAAACACTTTATAACTGATAACTTCTTACACTTCCTGTTGTTTATTGTCTTATAGTTCTGTGGCTTACAGATGCCCTGGAAAATAAAAGACTAGTGGTCTCTGACGTCATACTCTTCTGAGTCTGTAGACCTGTCGATTTCACAGAAACGTTTACAGTCATACTGGAAAAGAAATAAAAGCAGGAAATGAACTGCTGCAGACAAAGTTGTGACTTCCACAGAAAACAAGTGGTATGTTTGACTCATGTAGTCAAATGTTAAACCTGAATGGCCTTTTTTTCATTTCAAACCTATCTGAAACTGAACCATAAATAACAGAAGAGGATAAACAATTCGTGTCTCCACAGACTGTTGTAATTGTATCAACCTGAATAATCATCTGTGCATTTTCAATTTGTCAGGTTAAGAGACAGGCTTTTATCACAAAGCCTGACTGTTTCTTCAGAAATTAACAGATTGTACTTGGTAGTCCTCCATCAACATTATTATCTTAGAAAACACTCAACTGTTATTATTAAGATTAGGACCACAAACAGGTCACTCCTAACTAGTGTGCGCTTGGGTCACTTCTGATATTCCCCACATTGCTGAGATGATTGGCCAGGTCCTGAATCACGGCAACCTTTCCGATTTGGTCATTCCTTCTCTTCTCCATGATCAGGTCCTCCAAAGATTGGAATTCAAGTACATGCGACTGCTTTTCCGGTAACATTATTTTTAATCGATAAGGCTGCTTTCCGATGCGTATCTCGCCTCCCACTTTAAATTCCCGCTTCCCAAATCTGCACCAAGCAGCAAAACATTCCGAGTTTCTCCAGCTTAGTTCCCGATCTTTGGCGCCCACCTGTTCCATAGCATTTTGTACAACCATTTCCGGACTAAGGGGCTTGAATTTGTAGAAACTGTTTACAATCCGACCCCTTCTTCCTTGACTCGCATCCGTCAGAAAACTGTTCTTCACCTCCGCTCTGTGCAGGTGAACCACCTGAAAGTCCCCGACGTACACAGCCCAGTGGGGATACTGGCCAATTGCCACGAACTCCACCAGGTCCCCTGCCTTGCATCTGTTCAGTAAATTCTCCGGGGAGTGGGTCTCCGTTTCCCCTGCGATGATACTTTTCTCGTAAATACATTCGTCTCTGTTGTAGATGGCACACTCTACTTCGTTACGCTTGTCATAGTGCTTCTCTTCCTGATTCGGCTCGATGTCTGGTCCATCGACATTGTCCTCCAACTCGTCATCGTCGTTTGAAAAAATATATGATACCCCAATCCTTGGACCGTCCTCCGTGTCCAATCCATTTGGGTCTGTGGTCGGAACTTCGGCATAACTTAAATGTGACAGCTTGTCAACCTGATTTCCCATGCTACTTCCCTGGTAGCCGATGGGAATAACACGAGTCCAGTAGACTAGACCGCGGGTCCACCTATACACAGAAACAGATCAGCATCTGGAGGTGCAACACGCAGTAGCCTATAATCCAAACTAATTTACCCTGCAACAGGACAGTACATGGCGACAGGCGAAATCGCTTATGCGACCGTACGGAGTGATGTTTAGAGAAAGAATCTTGTAGCCTGTAGCCAACCCTGTCTGTATCCACGTCAAGAAGTGTAACGTTGTCCCAGCAGGCTATTATCTGATGCCGAGAGGCTTATCGGGTAAGTGATATTTAGTAGCCTACAGCCGAACAGGTGTAACCTTCGTCTTGGCACCTGATGGATTTCCCAGGCGCAAAGTTTGACTATTTACCTCAAGTAAAAAAGTATCAAGTATTTACAATCCAACATACGCTCCGAACAAGAAACGCGCTTGATGTCGGCTCCTTTTCAAAAGCTGTTGTGTTTAGTTGGCTGTCGTTTGCCACTTGAGCCTATGCCCTGGCTTCGGGTGTGCAAGTGTGGATTGGAAGGCGGTCAGATCTAGGCGAAGCTAACCACAGTGACAGTTACAAGCGGTCTCTTTTTTTAAAGAGGTAGTGCGCCTATTTAATTCGGCACAAATGTCTACAGTTTCGTGACTCAACCGGTAGTACAGTGTTATCAGGGAGAAAGTAGCAGTCACTACTAGACTCTGGACCTAATAAATAAAAACGTTAAGTAGGTCAGATTAAACCCGAAAAACTTGAGATATATATGGTGGTTGGAGAAATTTAAAGTACACAGTAAGCCTATGTGTATTAAAATGACCCAAAAAGGTTACACAACATTTAAAAAAAAGTCTAAGTGAATTTAGCACATAACCTGTCTGCATATGGCATGGAGTGTAGGCCGATTTCAAACTGCACTTTGACATCTTTAGAAGTTTTGACATACCTAGGACCTTTTCAAACAATGACCTTTATTGTTTTGAATAAATAGATAGGCCAACATACCTTAACCAGCTGTCTTCATAGTCATCCTGATAAGATTTAAAAGTCATTCTGTCCTCCTGTGATCTCACATTGCTTTTAACCAACTTCATATTTCATCAATAAGGCATAACAAAACAAGGGAAGAAGATTAGGAGACCTCAACAGATATGATGTCTCATGCAATGGCAATTACGGCACTGCTTTTGAATTGACTGTCATAGTTAATTATCACAGAAAAGGCCTCTCCAAAAAATAAGGGGGTTGGGGGGGGGGGGGGGAGAAAGGAGTATTTCGGGACTGGTTGGCAGCTTCTAAGAGAATGTCTGGGCTTTGGCACCCAGTGGCTATAACACGGCTTAATAAAGAGATTAAAATATTTACTTTGTGTCGCTGGCGCCTGATATCAGCTCTGCACTGCTTATTAGTCACAACAGTCATTTCTTTTCTCCAGCTCTATGTGTTGGTTGTACTCATTCGTAGTTTATGAATGTGGTTAACTGTCTGATTCCTAATGCTGACGAGTAGCCTATATTCTATGTAGATGTTTAGCTGTGTATATAGAACAAAAAACTTGTCTGTTTTTTGTGCTGTTTAAATGGTAGGATCTGCTGAACCCCCCGCCTTGACTATGCTGATTGATTAATTGCCTAGTAGCCTAATAGAACCTGTAAGCTAGCTTCTAGTTTCAAGGCTTTTTTAAGGATATATATTGTGCCTTTGGATTTTTCTTCTTGGGAATACCTGAACATCAACATTTTACATTGAATATTCAACTAGTCAGATCCATTTTGTTGTTGTTGTTTTTTTTGTAAAAGTTGTTTCTTTCCCCTGTAAGGATGCCAGTGCCCCTGGCACATGGGCAAGCCTTCTTCATAGTACATTCATGATTCAGTGTGTCATTTTTGAATTAAGTACATTGAATTCTCTGGTTCAGTGTTTTTATTTTTCTTAACAGGCACGGTGTCACGATGGCAGCTCTCTTAGCCATTCCCCAGCAAGAGTGGTTTAGTGCAGTTGGCCTATTCCTAGGTGGTGGTGACAGTGAGAGAAGTTTCTAGAGGGATTATTCTCTGCCTCGGTGTCCCTAGGGGTAAATGTGTGCCACCTAAATTGGCATGCTGCAGCTTTGAAATGACTTCCTTTAGCAGCTGGTCTGAGTCTGTGTGTGTATGTGGAATGTGTGTGTACTGTATGTGTGTGTGTATGTGTGTGTGTGTGTGTGTGTGTGTGTGTGTGTGTGTGTGTGTGTGTGTGTGTGTGTGTGTGTGTGTGTGTGTATGTGGTATGTGTGTGTGTGCCAGTGTGAGAGGTGAGAGGAGAGAAGCCGTGAGACAGAGCGAGAGAGAGAGAGAGAGAGAGAGAATAGAAAGGAAAAAAGCACAAATGATGCTACCTGGGGGAAAGCTGTGTCTACACATCTCAGAGATGCCAAACTGAAGCGTGTATCATCAGCTCTGCCACTTCCACTAGACCCCTCTCCCCCCTGACAATGAAAGGGCAGGATGTGAAGCACTGCTGGGCTCCAAATCAGCTCCAGCACCTTGCCTTCCCCATCTCTGTAATAATGAGCTCTTAAGCCTGCTTCTTCAGCACAGGGGACCTTGATAGGTTTTTGTAGGAGGTGAAAATTGTTGTAGACGGCACTTCTCTAGGATAGGTTTTGGGGAAAAAACGAGGAATTGTAGAGACATCTAAAAAATGAACACCCTCAGACATGGAAAGACAAGACATACCCAAAATGCATACTGAGCTACACACACACACACACACACACACACACACACACACACACACACACCTGGGGGTATACTACAAAGGCATTTAAGTGACAAACCTGGATAAGTTAAGCCAGAGGTAGTCATAAACCTAATAGAAGTGCCTGTTGGAATTTGTCTAGTTAAGAGAGTGAAGCCCTGGGTTCTTATACTATCAGATTTACGACTACCTCTGGGTTAACCAACACCAGGTTAATCAGTAAATCACCTTTGTAATACACAACCCGTAATAAAGACAAAAAGTAGCCTTCTAGGTCAGACAGATGTCTGCAGTAGACTTATCTACTGCAGGCAACATAGGCTTGCATTGTCACCTACATGTATGTTGGCATTTGTTTAGCTTAAAGAATGAAGCTCTGGGTTCTTGTAACGAGTTTTGCGACTACCTCTGATTTGCAGTGAATTGGGCAAAAGGAGCAGCATGGAGTTAGATGCCTTACACTGAATCAGGCAGAGGGACAGTCCGCTCTCAACAAATATGATGTCTCATGCAATGGCAATTACGGCACTGCTTTTGAATTGACTGTCATAGTTAATTACCACAGAAAAGGCCTCTCCAAAAACAAAACAAGAAGGGGGGACGGGGGCAGAGAAAGGGGTATTTCTGGACTGTTTGGCAGCTTCTAAGAGAATGTCTGGGCTTTGGCACCCAGTTGCTCTAATACAGCTTAATAAAGAGATTAAGCGCTGCTGGGGTGTTTGCAGTAGACTCGTTTGTTGCAGGCAATGTACATGTAGGCTTGCATTGTCACCAATGCTGACATTTGCTTAGTTTAAAAAATGAAGCTCTTGGTTCTTCTAACACGTCTTGGCATTACCTCCAGGTTAGATAAACCAGGTGTAAAACTTAACCACCTTTATAGTATAACCCCTAAAATACAGACAAAGAAAAAAAAACAACAAAAGGTAGCTTTTCAGGACAGATCTACTCATCTGATTGCAGGCCACGTAAGCTTGCATTGTCACCTTCCAATGACGCGGTTCTGGTCCACTCTTTCTCTTTCTTAAAGTGTTGAGACAAACTGATTCTCGATGTCTGCTGCCAGTGGAAACAACTGTGAAAGAGTGAGAAGCACAAGCCTGATTGCTCTCAGACACAATGGCCGATGCTGATAGCACTTTTGTCTCCGCTGTCTGTCCGAGCAGATAGTGTGAACTTGTCCTTTAGTGCTCATTGTGGTGGTACTTTTTGTGCCACGGAAGATTCTGGAGACTCAGTCAGGATGTTGGTTGGAAAATCAGGAACAAGGTTTACTTTACAATGATGCATCAATGGATATAAAGACATATTTTGAGCAAAGTTTAACCAGCATTACTGCCCAGAAAGCAGAAGCCTAAGGCCTCGCCTTACCAGTGATCAACCAGCTATGTAGGCTGATCCATGCTTCCCTCCAACTAACAATGCATATTCTAAGCTTAAATGTCTTATACAGAAAGTGGGTACTACCCAGTGGCACTGGCCCTAAATTAATATTAGATTAGATTATAATAAACTTTGTCAATACACATGTATAAATACAAGGTAATGAAATGAACCATCAACCCGTCCATACATACATACATAGAAACACACATTAGACAAGACATAAGGTGATGATACATTGAGCAACCTTTTGAGCAATGTTGCTGGGCAATAGCATAAAAGGCTCCTAATATTCTGATTGGATGATAGTGACAAGTTCTGTGCTGTTAACGCAAGTTCCTCTGATTAAAATGTGTGGCCTAACATCAGTAGGAAAGTCCTCAAACAGCATGTGTTAGTAAAGTTGCCTGGCAATATTGCCCGAAAAAGTTGCCCAGTGTATCATAATCTTAAGAGAGGAAAGCGGGGAAGGTCACGGGGAGGAGGAGGAGGAGGATAGAAAAACATGTCCGTCCCTGAATATGCAATGGGCACTACTGTGGGAAAGGGGGGATTTGATACAATTCGGTTACAGTGGAAGCTTATTCCTAATAAGATCAGAGGGTGGCAAACAACGCTGATAACACTTGTAGCTCTGCTGTCTGTCCGAGCAGATAGTGTGAACTTGTCCTTTAGTGCTCATTCTGCCCTACAAAGACAAAGTGCAGTAACTATGTGAACATGGAAACTGAGAAAAAAGGCCTTTAACATTGTCTTACTGCTCAGTCAAACATGTTGTACGTATAATAGTGCTGATGCTTTTATCGGAAGCAAGATATTTAATCACATGACCAAGGAGGTGTTATAAAGTCAGTCTCCAGTCTCATTTCCCAGTCTAAACTCAATTTGACAAAATATGTAGTTACTGCCTTTTGGCTTTGTAAGGCAGTATTGCATCCATTTGATTTGGTCTGGGTGTCACTGAAAACAACAGCCCAGTCAATCCCATAAATCATTAGTTCACAAAGTCCCACTGTGACGGTGGTCGTGAGGTACTGAGAAATGTGTTGGGTCGTTATTGAGTGGCATGAACACCCAACCAGGGAGATCCATTACTCCCCCAGTGTGAACCTGTCCTTCAGTGCTTCATCGTATCCTTCCAATTTGATCTGTGTATCGCTAAAAAACAACACCACCATCATTTAATCCCATAATTCATTAGTTGATGAAGTCACGCTGTGATTGTGGTCGTGAGGTACTGAGGAACGTGTTGGGTCGTTATTGGGTTTGGTTAACACTTGGCATGAGCACCCACCCAGGGGGATCCAGTACTGTTTCAGTTCTCACCAGAGCCATGAATAAGATAGTTTTGAGCATCAAACATTCAGTGTGAAAGCCTGCTGAATGTGCATTTTGTCCAGTGCAGATGATCCGGTGTCTGGCTATTTTAAATGCATCTTGAACACATTCAAACGTTTGTGCAGGCCTGCTGAACTTAATTTGCCAGGAGTGTTGAATTTCTGTAGTGTTACATTACATGGCTCCTAGCTGACTCTTGTCCAGATGCCTTACAGTGAATTAGGCACAGGGACAGTCCCCCTAGAGCAACATGGGGCTAGATGCCTTGCAGCAGTGTCTCTCAAAGTTTTTCAGACTGAGAACCATCACTCCCCAACCTTAAAAAAACACTTAAAGGACCACATCCCCCCATCTGAGACTAACAGGGCTATGTAAATGCATGAACTGGTGCAGCATCACAGTCTTCACTTGGGAATGGCATGAAGATTATATACATGTTGTTTAAACACACAGGTATCTTAAGAAAGATGAAGAAAATAATATTTTAACACACGTTTTAACTGCTCATGGACCACTTGAAATTTTCTCGGACCACACTTTGAGAAACACTGCCTTACAGTGAACTAAAAACACAGGGACAGTCTCCCTGGAGCAGCGTAAGATTAGATGCCTTGCTCAAGGGCACTTCAATTGTGGATGAGGGTGCAACAAGCCACGACCCCTTGATCCCAAAACCAACTCCTTACTTACTACAGTACAAAAGACAACACTTGATGTAGGGATTGGTATTATATTGTAACATATTTATTCATATTTTCATATACTTTTTACATATTCATTTTGTAGTAACACATAGGTCTTTCTTTTTTTTTTCTTCTTCTTCTTCATGGATAAGGGGGCGGGAGGAATGTACCCATTTCATTACAAGAGCATGAAGACACAGTCCCATTGCACAAGCTACGACAAAGATTTCCTAAAATGTGGGTAGACTTTATAAAACTATTTGTTAGTCATCTAACACTGTGATGGGTTTTATGATGATAGGGTCTAAAGGTAAAAGTGTAGGGGCTGTGGGGTAGGGGGTCGGAGAGGGGAAGGGGTAACTTGGGATGGGGGCATTTAAACTGTCATAACAGGTAATTGGAAGGTGAAGAGAAGGGCCTCGGGGGTTGATGTGATGTTGGGAGTGTACACTGTGCACAGCACACACACACACACATACATACATACACGCACACACATACACACACACACACACGTACAATGGTCATCTACACACACATCATGCTCCACCAAGACCTCGCACTTTTATCACTATCATAAACAACCACAATGCGGGTTAGAATCAGTGAACAACTTGCAACTCCTTCGAAGGAGAAGAGTGCAAGGCTGAAAACATCAAAAATAAACAAAGAAACAAACAAATAAACGAAAACCCCAACAGGCTACTGATGAAGAACTGTCACTAAAACAGTACTATCAGTTGCCTTTGGCTGCACAGCACAGTCTGATGACGAGATTAGTCCACGTTTGACATGTAATGCTTTTACGTAAGAATAAAAACAAAACGATACAAAACAAAACAAAGCCACAGGTTTATCAGACCCAGCCATAGATTGTTTTTCTTGTCTTTTTTTGCCTCCTCTGGACAGAACATCTGCGATAAGAGGCTGTAAACTACCTTAGCCAATAGGATCTGTCGAAAACACACACAGCCCAGAATGCATTGCACACACGCTCGCCATACCAGCACAGAGAGGGAGGTCAGCTGTCGTCCTGGGCACTCACTGAGCAATCAATGTGATAAGGCAGCAAATTAAAAAAAGAGTCACTAACGAGATAAAAACAGACATTTAAAAAAAAAGAGAGAAAGACAAAAAAAAAAAGAAAAAGAAATGAAAATTGGTCTTTGGTCACTCCCTGGACAGGGAAAAATGCCACAATAAAAGCCTAGTGAGCTTTTAAGATGCGTTGATCAATGCCAGGCATTCACAGACTGCCAGGTAACCATGTGCAGCGCCCTCTGCTGTCCTGATGGGTAAACTCCATGTTTTGATTTTTTTTTTTTTTTTTTAAATTTTCCACACCGAGACAGGAAGGCAGCACAGACGAGAAAATGTAATTTGCAAAATGCAAATTACCAAAACATTCAAACAAACACACAAAGAAATAGAAATCAACACTTTTTTTTTTATCACAAACATAAAGAACTTCCGAATGGCTCTCAGTCGCGAAAGCCAACCTTCATAATTTGCAGAGCAGGTAACTCAGACCGCCTGAGAAATGTTGTTCCTATGAGGGAGATTGTGTGCAATGTCCCCATGCAAATACCACAGAACATGACTACATGTGAAGGCTTGGAGGGGTGAGTGGGGGTCACATATGTCTATATATATATATACGGGATACCTGCATGACGCCATATGCACACAGGCTTGGTCCTATACATGATATAACTGCCAACCACACAGAGTCCATCTACAGCCACCATCAACCTACAGTAAGGTCGGTTGGGATTTTTTTTTCTATTCTTGTGTTTTTATTTGTTATTTATAGTATTCATTCTGATCTCTCTGTGTGAAATGACTAATGTCATTGTGAGAACTGAGGTGATATTTGCTAAATGCATGTCTGGAGGGTTTTGAGGGAGAGCGAGAGGGTGAGGGAGAAAGGGGGCTGGTCTGAGCGACTTTGGCTCAGGAGTGCAAGTGTGTGTGTGTGTGTGTGTGTGTGTGTGCGTGTGTGTGCTCCCTTCCTCAAAAAAATGCCTCCAGATATGACATCAGCGGCATCGCCGGTGGCAACAGCAGCACCATTTGAGGGTTGGGCGAAGGAAGAGGCTCAACTAAAACCTGGCGTTGCCGTGGCAACCTATTTGAGGTGTCAGTAATCGATAACGCACTGACCATGGAAGGGGGTGGGGTGTATGTGTGTGGGTATGGAGGAGGGGGGGCTAGACACTGAGCAGGCAGGGCAGGTGTGTTTGAAGATGTGGAGGTGGGTGGGGCTTCTATGTGGGCGTGTCTCGCAATAGGGTGGAGAAGTGCAACAAGCATAGGGCAAGGGGGTGGGGCTTCCCCATGTGGTCATGTGTTTGTGTGTAGGCCAGAGATGTGAACTGGGAAAAGTAGGTTGGGCTTCTGTGTGGACACGCCTCTCCATAAGGCGGATACTGGGGCTTCAGTGTGGGCACATCCCTCTACTGAGTGGAGGAATGCAGTGAAGGTGGAGCTGCATGTGAAAGTGGGTGGGGTTTATATGTGAACAAGCCTCTCTATAGGCTGGGGATGTAGTGAAGGCGGAGCTTGGGTGAGAGTGGGGGTGGCTTCAATGTGGGCCGTCCCTCTGGAGAGCAGAGATGTGCAAAGAGGGTGGGGTTTTGCGAGATAATGGGTGTGGCTTCTATGTGGAGACGTCCCTCTTGTAGGGCAGAGGTGTGCAGCGAGAGGCGGGGCTTGTGAGTGAGTGGGTGTGGCCTCTATGTGGGGATGTCCCTCTGGAGGGCAGAGATGTGCAGCGAGAGGCGGGGCTTGTGAGTGAGTGGGTGTGGCCTCTATGTGGGGATGTCCCTCTGGAGGGCAGAGATGTGCAGCGAGAGGCGGGGCTTGTGAGTGAGTGGGTGTGGCCTCTATGTGGAGACGTCCCTCTGTAGGGCAGAGGTGTGCAGCGAGAGGCGGGGCTTGTGAGTGAGTGGGTGTGGCCTCTATGTGGGGATGTCCCTCTGGAGGGCAGAGATGTGCAGCGAGGGGGGGGCGCGGCCGCTCCAGAGCTTCAGCGCTCCGTCCTTGAACAGCAGGTTGAGGGCGGGCAGAGGGACTCCCACCTCCGCTGCCGGCTGACTCAGGGGCCCCGTCACCCCACTGTCAGGGTCCGCCAGCTGGCCCACATCCTGAGAGGGGAGAGGTGGGAGAGGTGAGACAATGTAACGTTTTTATTTAGACTACAGACGTCCTACACTAGCCTACGCACTTCTGCTCGATTATTTTTTCCCTACAGTGGTAGTATGGGTTTGCTTCAATTGGCAGCTGTGGCCTAGTGGTTAGGGAGTTGGTCTTGCAATCGAAAGGTTGCCGGTTCAAATTCCGCCCTACCCATGGTCGAGATGCCCTTGAGCAAGGCATCTAACCCCACACTGCTCCAGGGACTGTAACTGAAACCCTGTAAATATCTATAAGTTGCTCTGGATAAGAGCGTCAGCTAAGTGTAATGTAATGTAATGTAATTGACATGGTTAACTCCAGTCGTATCTGCACCGGACCAATCAGCGAACAGAAGCAGTGTTCATGAGCAATGACCTCAACTTTGTGTGCTACATTTGAACTGTAATGCGTAGGCAGGCTTATAGCCAGGCTAACTGCATATGTCAAAAACACACGTTAGCAATTGGGTAAAGGCAGATCCAATAGTTTTAAACTTCGGCAGAGTCTACACCTCCAGGAAGCAAATGTTTCTCAATACAGCACAGCCAGACCCTCTGTACGAAATGCAGTGTACAGTGTAGTACGAGGGCCTGGTTTTCCAGGCTAGGCCTGCACTCCCTGAAGGAGTATACTGCAGCTGCCACTTTGTCACTGGCTACAACTTTGCTGAAACAAACAAAAATCTGATGGTCTGATCAAAATATCAGTTTATCTGTGATTTTTCCCAATAAAAGTGAATTGTCCATCTAGAAAACAGTGTTTTTTCGCTTGTTTTACCCAAATTTGTGACACAATGTTTACATGTTGTAAACACAAAATTGAAACTTAAAGACCCCATACCAAGCGAGACAGTGAATCTCCATGAATTAAGGGTTTCTCACCTGGAATGACTGGACAAAGCTTAACACTTTCAATGACAGCTTCCGGCTGGAATGGAGCAGTTCCTGAAGACTGCAGAAACAAAAAATATATAAACAAATGATATTACCTTACTGAAAATAACATTACACAAACATAGAAATACATGCATAATGCCTAACAACAGAAAAATAGCCAGTATTCAGACATGTCTGCCCCTAGGCAGTCTGCCCCTAGGCAATTTGCTTTAGGACTCATGGACAACCCTCTCTGTCTGACTTGGTGTGATCTAAGCACATTTGGAAAAACATTTCACTTCAATCAATTATGTGAAATTACAGCAAATTCAACAGCCTTTTAAATTACTAACACAGTGAGTACAGAAGGAAAAACAGCACAGCAAATTGGATGGCCAATTAGTGACTAATACAGCGGATATTAGTCACACTGTTGGGCTACGCAGACCGTCTGACTGTTCATTTTGAACACTGCCAGGGCACAAAAACTTTGAAAGAGCAAAAGTAGCCTTCCTTCCTTGTGCTTTTTAGTTCAAAATAATAATATTAGACACTTTATTATTTTTGTATTATTGTGATTACTATTTATTATTATTATTAGTGGTAATAATAGTAGTAGTAGTTACATTAGTAGTAATAAAAATAGAAGTAATATTAGTAATAGTAGTAGTAGCAGTAGTAGTAGTAATGGTAGTAGTATTAGAAATAATTGTATCGGTGCCAGCCACAGAGGGTCCTAGCCATGGTGGTGCTGCGCTGGTGATGCGGAAGGCTCTACCTGTCCTTGCTGCAGAGTTTGTGTGCGGCGATCTTCTGGCAGATGCGTCGGTTGAGCTCCGAGCTGAAGAGGGGCATCCCAAAGCACAGCTCCAGGGGTACCCACTCATCCTCACACGACGACGCTGATAACACGGCACACAAGCGCATGATTATGTTTATAGCTTCCACAAATGCTTTTATCTTGTATCTTATCAAAGCAACTTAAAACCCTGGAGCAACAAAAAAACAGTTGTATAAATTAAGATAACATTAGCCATTAAAATAGTACAATCGCTATGAATACCACCATCACCCACGGCTATAACAATAAAAAAAATGAAGTAATTATACAAGAAAGATAATGAGAAATTCATTAGTCCACTGTATTTTAAAACAGTGCTTTTTAAAGACACCAGTGTAGTTACACACATACATCGACACTGGTGGCAACATATAATCTCATATATTCATATTTTGTTGTTGTACATTAACTTCTATAGAGCATGCAGGCCAGGCTTTGCAGAACCGACAGATCTGTTTTGCACTTTTAGAAGTTCCTACTTTTTAGCGACACCAATGTAGAAGTTCCTATTTTTTAGGTACACCATTAACTTCACAAAATGTGAACCTTTCCCAGCCAGTGACAAATAAATGGCAAACTTCACCAGCCACTCAACAGTAAATTATCACTGTGTGTCCAAAATCTACCACCCACTTCCATATTTTACCAGCATTTGGCTGGTGGCTGGTGCCAATTTCCATTCCTGAAGTACATGTGTTAGGACTGCTGGGCACATCGCTGCCTTCCTCAAGGGTAGTGAGAGAAACTTACAAAAATCATTATTTTTCCTATTTTGTGCTTTCCATCCAACATGCCTCAGGTTTAGATTGGCATGTTCAATACCTTTGCCTGATGAAGACCCTGGTGGGTGGAATGTTGCCATTGTAGTTCAATAACTCCTTTGAAAGCACCACCATTGGCAGACTGCAGAGTCTCTTCTCTTTTCGTTTATTGCATTTTTTTTCCCCTCCTGCACTTGGCCTCACTGAGGAGGAATGTGCACACATTTACTCCCTTTTTCAGACCGTTTCATACTTTGAAATACAGAAAATGGAGGCCGCACAATGCATACAGCATTTATTCACGAACACTTTTGGCAAAACGCCAAAAAGCGCCTGTGTGAATAAATGGTGTATGTGGCCTTCGTTTCCTGTCTTGCAATTGTGTTAACGTTTGGCCAGTACTCTAAAGGTAAGTAAAAACTGCCTGAGTGAAGCCTGCTCTTACCCTTTTGAACCAAACCTTGAAATAAAAAGCCACACACTCTCATGCTCAATTTCCTCTGCAGTGAAACTTTCTGTGAAGCTTGTATTCATAAAACTTTATAAACACATTCATAAAGACAAGCACGCATAAGTATGTAAAGTATACATAACTATTTATACATACTCATGACTGTACTCCTAAGGAATTACAATGTTATGTCATAGGCCCTATTCCAACATCAACTAACATAGTGTATTCTAGGCTATAAAGCTTCAACTGCCTACGAGTGCATTTATGAGTATGTAGAAATAGTTATGAATCCTAATTTCAACCTTTATTAAGCTTTATAAAGGCATTATTACATTGCATTACACTTAGCTGATGCTCTTATCCAAAGCGACTTACAATTATTTACAGGGTTTCACTTACAGTCCCTGGAGCAGTGTGGGGTTAGATGCCTTGCTCAAGGGCATTTCAGCCATCGATAGGGTGGGATTCAAACCTGTGGCTCTCCAATCCCAAGACCAACACTATAACCCCTAGACCACAGCTGTCCCATATAACCCTTTATGGATATGGTTATAGAGTCTTATGAATACAAGCTTCATAGAAAGTGTTATTAGCATGCCTTGTACATACCTTCAACACCAGGCTTCCTGTTTCCATCACTGTTGTTTTCTTCAGTGACCAGCTCAAAAGACTCTGTGCTGCCGTTGGCATCGAAGCCACCACCCAGTTCCAACTCTCCTGCAGGCCAAACATGCATGCACCACACCACATGCACACACAACAACCCACACAAACACACCACGTCACACACATGCACACAGACACAAACACACACACAGACACAAGAGAATACCAAGTCAAAAATAGGCTCAACGATAACATAACTCAAACACACACACACAACCCACCAGAGACGCAAGCAATCTGCCAGCGAACGCTAACCTGATCAGCCGACCAATCAGTGGTCTCTGAGAAGCACAATGATGAGAGGTGATTGGATGAGAGGAATTAGATGTGCTGCTATAAAAAGTTGTGGGAGAAGGGCAGAGATTATCATCAGCTGCCTTCTGTGTAACCCAATAGCCTTATGGGAGAGCCAGCGTCTAATGGTCACTCATTAACTGGCTTTTTAAATGTCATTTCAAAGGTGCGCTTCTACACACATCTAATGATCCATGGGATTCATGGGATCTTTTTTTTCATTAACAAGGCTAATTTATCTATTTATTATTGAGGACATCTGTGTCTAACTATGAGCTGCAGCCCTGGAATGGATGAGTGAGAGGTGGGCACCTCACTCTAAACTGTAGCCCTGGAATGGATGGGTCAACGGTAGGGATCAACTGGACTAAACTGCATTGACCTCAGCAATGGACATTAAGAACACCCACTTGGACTCTCCATGTTACAACTTCCTGCATTCACTCTCACAATCTCTCGCCATCTACTCTTTTGATCCTTCAGTCTGACTAGATATACTGATATACTGCATAATTTGTGTCACTATTATTTCCGTCAAGATAAAATAATCCATCCATCCATCCATCCATCCATCCATCCATCCATCCATCCATCCATCCATCCATCCATCCATCCATCCATCCATCCATCCATCCAGTTGCAGCACCGGGAATAAACACACAAAGGCGCAATGTACAGTACAAACACTGCAACATACAGTACAAATCAATCAATCCATCAATCAACTCAAATCTGTCTGTCTGTCTGTCTATCCATCCATCCATCCATCCATCCATCCATCAGTCTCACCGCGTCCGTCGGAGGCGTCGCTGCTGCGGCGTTGGCGGTGGCGGTTCTTGTGGTTGAGCATGGTGACGTAGCCGCACTGGTGCTCCAGGTCCACGTGCTCCCGCAGGCTCTTCAGCGCCTTGTGCACCCCCATGTTGGAGTAAGAGAACTCTACACACACAGTTAACAAGGGGCCATTTTAAACACATGTTGGAGTAGGAGAACTCTGCACACACAGATAACAGGGGCCATTTTAAACTTATGTTGGGGTAGGAGAACTCTATACACACACACACACACACACACACACACACACACACACAACACATGTCATTTTAAACACACATAAGGGCCTTATGCACCCCCATGTTGGAGTAGGAGAACTCTGCAGACACACAGATAAAAGGGGCCATTTTAAACACACAAGTTGGGATAGGAGAACTCTAGAGACAGACAACAGGGGCCATTTTAAGCACAGATAAGGGCAACGCCCTGATGGAGGTTATCTGACTGAAAGCTTGTCTTACCAAAAAGATACTATAACATTTGCATTGATTTAACTGTGCTAAAAAAAAACTTCTTTAAATACCGATACACTACTTTTGTTTTTATGGCACTTTAGGTGTTTGGTGAGTGCAATGTTCAGCTTTGAAACAAACACGGATAGGTGGGGAAACACAATCAAGCGGGGAGAACAACAGCTGCACAGAAGGAGGGAGCCTGTGTACAAGTAATAAAGCCAAGAAGATGGTGCTTTGGGGGAAACACACATATGCGGCACCCGGCTGGTTTTCTAGCACCTCGCTCCAGATGAGTAGCTTGGCGCGCTTGGCTGATCACCCTGGCTTAGAAACACCACTCCGGGAGGTAGATGTGCTCACCTCCAAACAATTAAGTTTTTGGGTGCGCAAAAAAGAACAGTAACTAGATCATAGAAAAATAAACACACGCTCAAGTACTATTCCTTACGTTTTATTAAACTGACAGCATGTCTTAAGAAGTTTGCGTCAGCCCAAAGGCGTCGTCAGTGTCTAAAAGAAAAATAAACGCTCTCTCAAGAACTATTTCTTACGATTTATTTAGGGGTGTCTAGGCACTGAGGATGGCTTTTTGCCGAAAGCCTCTGTGTTGGACATGCCGTCAATTGAATAAATGGGTAAGAAATAGTACTTCAGAATGTGTTTATATTTCTTTGAGAAACACTATTCACCACCAGCTGTGACAAAGGTGCTGAATGGGGGTTTTCCTCGTCTATCAGCTTAACACACCAGAGGCTTTGTATTAATGAGTCACATTTGAAGCTCATGGAACCCGTCACTGGACTTGTTTGAAATGATTGGCTTGCTGAGTAGCACCATTCTGCTTTTAAATGCACTTCAGTATCGCAATCTATCACACAGAGAAACCTGGTTATTAATATCCCTGAATGCATGATAAATGCTAGTCTACAGGCTACTGTGTCCTGGTTTAGTCATGGAGTAAACCAGCTGGCATGACTGAATCTCTGAAATTAGGTTCTGAAATTAAAGCAACACTAAGTATCTTCAACCTTAAAATAATGTTTCCAAAATCATTTCTGTGGTTCATCAACTTGTAACAGGGTAAAAGGCTGTCCTGAAATCGCTTTGCTGCCCTTCATGGGCTATAACCGCACCAAGTCTGGACTCGAATGAGAGACAATTCTGCTTCCAACCTGTAGGGCGACTGAAGAGGAAAACTACTTAGTGTTGCTTTAAGAGAAGATGTTTGCATGTGCAAACTATAGACTGTATCTTATGTTTGTATCAATGACTGTATATAAAATGAGAAAACCTTAAAACCCGCCAATAACCAGTCAATGTTCTGGAGGCATATAGCATGAGGTCAATGTGAATAAGAGGGTGAGGCCAAATCCATGTGGGCATCTCTTGAGTAGGCTTATGTGTACTAACGACTTAAAAGGAATCCATAGGTGAGTTTATAGTGTATGTACACAGGTGAGGTCAAACCCATGTGAGTATTTCTGAGTATGTATATCAGTAGTAGTCCCCGAGCAAGAATCAATTAATGTGTTTATAGTGTGTGTGTGTGTGTAATTATTTACATGGGGTTGCCTACTAGCATTATCTTTGTATTGCTGTTTGAGACACAATGCGCTCTTTTTGAATACAGTGGTCCCTCGTTATTCGTGGGAGTTACGTTCTAAAAATAACCCGCGATAGGCGAAATCCGCGAAGTAGTCAGCTTTATTTTTTACAATTATTATAGATGTTTTAAGGCTGTAAAACCCCTCACTACACTTATACACTTTTCTCAGACAGGCAAAGTTCACACTTGCAAACATACAGCACTTCAGAGTCACACAGCTAGCGGTGGAAGATTTATGTAAATTTTACAAGCTGAGCGCATTCTGTACTGTACAGGAGATTGCATGCACTAAAAAATCTGCGAAACAGTGAGGCCGCGAAAGGTAAACCGCGATATAGCGAGGGACCACTGTATTTGGATGCTGTGTTGTTTTAATCATATTGGTCATTCCAAATAAAGCACAAGAAAGCATAATAAACAGGATGCCCACCTCCTTTCAGTTCCTCCTCGTCGAAGGGAAAGGGGATGTGAACGGTCTCTCCATGGCCGTGCATGCCGTGACCCTACACACACACAGAGGTCACACAAAGGTCACACAGAGGTCGTCAGAAGGTCACAGCAGGCTGAGTCATTCTATACCCACGGCAGGCTTGGATCACATTACAATAGCTGCATAATTCCCTAAGAGATTTACCGAGTATCTCAGGTCCTTCCTGCTTCTAGTCAAAGGTCACATAAACAATACTGTCTGGAAAGTATTTTTGTTGTGTCTGTGTGTCAGTATAATACAGTCTAACAGGGCAGCGCACAGAGCTACCTATGGCTGTGGCTAAGATCCTCCTTGAAATATAACAAGCGGAGGCAATTAAGGCCTCGATTGTGAACAAGGGCTTAAGCTTGTAATTTAATGGAAGGAAGACTGCGGGGGAGAAGAGACATGAAAAGGAGTTATTACACTGTGAAAAGCGAAAGCAGAGACAAAGACAGAGGCAGAGGCAGAGGCAGAAGCCGAGACTGTCTAGAGACGTCTGAAGATCTGCCTTACCTGGATGAGGACCGCTGAGTGGGTGAGGGCGTCGTTCAGCATGGCCAACACGTTGGAGGTGGGCACCACACCGGGGTCATGACCCCAGGAAGTAATTAGCAGCCGGTCGTACACCTGAGAGGGCAAGGGAGTGCGACACAGGCATGTCAACATGTGTTTGCATACCATGGTAAAACATGCAGGGTTCAAGTTTTTATCATACACACACACACAGCAAACCTTGCATTCAGTACCCCACAGGCATATTCTCTCACCCAGTCTGTCTTCTACACACACACACACACACTTACATTTGTTTCACCTGATGTAATGTGACCCTACCACCTACTGTTTGAACCCCCACACCTGCATGAACTTAACACTGGGAGTGGAGATGTGAGCTGACCAAGTGAGCTAAAAGACCTAGTGAGCTAACATTTACTGCAGCATCTCCTTGACGCGTCAGGTGGGAGATTTTTACTAATATACAGATGTACATGTGCATGAAGACTGACTTGAAAGATTAACAGGGCAGAAAGCAAGAAATAATTCTATGCCTGAAATTACTAAATGTTTCAAAGTTATTATGACTATCCACTCGCAAATGTTAAATGTAGTCTACTGTCCCAAGCCTGATTTTAGGCACCACGTCTGAGATATTTCCTGAATTAGGGGTTTACTAATGTACCCATGTACATCCTCATGTACACAGGCCTAAAAACTGAGGTTTCACTAATGTACTGATGTATATGCACATGTAGGCAGACCTGAAAGATTTCTGGAAGTTTCCTAAGTGTGTACACAGACCTGAAAGATTTCTGGAAGTTTCCTGAGCCTGGAGCCCTTTGAGAGCAGCAGAGAGGGCGGGCCCTGGCCAGTCACATGGTACAGGTAGAGCTTAAACCAGATGGAGCTCACCTCTGGGATGGCTGGACCAATGTGCTGCATGAGAGAAAGACAGAGTGGGGGAAGAGAGAGAGAGAGGGTAAAGAGTGTGTGAGAGAGATATGGAGAGAGAGGGAGAGAGGGAGAGAGGGAGAGAAAGAGAGAGAGAGAGACAGAGAGCGAAAGGAAGATGGGGAGTGCAAGGGAATGACAAGGAAAGAGAGGGAAAGGGAGTAAGCAGGTTTAGAGAGATATAAAGTGATAAAAACAGAGAAGGAGAGAGAGAAGGAGAGCGAGAGAGAAGGAGAGCATGAGAAAGAAGAAAATGAGGGAAAGAGGGTGAGAGAAGAGAGGCAGAGAGAAAAAAGGGAGAGCAGCAGAGAGTGTCAGAAACAGAGAGAGGGGAAAATAAACAAGAAAAGCAAAAGAGAGAAAAAGAGAGACAGAAAGAGAGAGTGCGACAGAGAGACAGCCAGAGGGAGGGAGAAAGAGGTAGAGAGAAAGATGAATAGTGCAAGAAAAGGGGAGAGGGAGAGAGAGAAAGGAGAGGGAGAGAGAGAAAGGAGAGGGGGAGAGAGAGAAAGGAGAGGGGGAGAGAGAGAAAGGAGAGGAAGAGAGAGAAAGGAGAGGGGGACAGAGAGAGGGCAGAAGAGAGAAGTACAGATGAAGTGGGGAGTGAGTGAGACGAGGGGAAAATGGAGAGGATAAAATCATGAGTCAGACTCTCCCTCGACTCCTCAAGTGGACAGCAGCATGAGTCAGTACAGCCAGGGTCAGGGGGAGGGAAGGTTAGACACTTAAGATACCAGCACAGATGCGCGCACACACACACACACACACACACGCACACACACACGCACACACGCACTTTAAATAGCCCTCTGCACTTTCTTTCTCTTTTAATGTCATAACAGGCACAACTGCATATGTTTTATGTGTATACTGTTTTTTATATTGTCTTGTTTAGCTGTCTAGCTGCCTAGCTCTCTAGTGGTGAGCTGTTTTGTCTTGTCTGGTAGTGAGCTGTCTGTCTTGAATTTTGTTGACTAGTCTCTTGTGTGACTAGTCTCTTGTGTTGACTAGTCTCATGTGTTGACTAGTCTCTTCTGTTGACTAGTCTCCTGGGTTGACTAGTCTCCTGGGTTGACTAGTCTCATGTGTTGACTAGTCTCTTGTATTGACTAGTCTCTTGTGTTGACTAGTCTAGTCTCCTGGGTTGACTAGTCTAGTCTCATGTGTTGACTAGTCTCCTGGGTTGGCTAGTCTCCTGGGTTATATCAGATGTACTGTATGGCACAAAACAAGGACAAATAAACACCTATCTATCTATCCATCCATCCATCTATCTATTGATCACACATACAGAGAGAGAGAGAGAGAGAGAGAGAGAGAGAGAGAGAGAGAGAAGAGAGAGAGAGAGAGAGAGAGAAAGAGGGAGAAATACAGAACACACAAATGCGGAGAGCTACACAAACACAAAGGGAGCAGATGACACAGAATGTGCGTGTACACAGCAAGGTAGGGCTACTTTCGTCAGCAGGAAGGTGGCAGCTTGCTGTGACGGGTCGTAGGCAGTACCTGCGGCGTGCAGCTGCTGATTGGCCGGATCTCGTTGCTAAGTGGCGCCATGGAGACGAGGAGCTTGTAGTTCTTGTTGAGGACGCGGCTGCAGGTGGCTGGGTCCAGACCCAGCAAGCTCTCACAGCGCAGCAGGTCCAGTGGCAGCCCTGACACAAGGAGGAGAAGATTATTTACACAACAGTCTGTGTGTGTGTGTGTGTGTGTGTGTGTGTGTGTGTGAGAGTGTGTGTGTTACAGACTTAAGAGAGTCAGAATAAGAGAGAACACTACACACAATTGTGTGTGTGTATGTGTATGTGTATGTGTGTGTGTGTGTGTGTGTGTGTGTGTGTGTGTTTGTGTGTGCAGCAGGTCCAGTGGCAGCCCTGAGACAATGACAAGACTATTTACACACCAGTCTGTGTGTGTGTGTGTGTGTGTTGCAGACCTGAGAGAGAGAGAAAAAGACAGAACACTACACACAATTGTGTGTGTGTGTGTGTGAGTGTGTGTGTGTGTGTGTGTGTGTGTGTGTGTGTGTGTGAGAGAATGTGTGTGTGTGTGTATGTATGTATGTGTGTGCCTGTGTATGTAATGCAGGCCCAATGGCAGACCTGAGAGAGAGAGAGAGAGAGACAGAGAGAGAGAGAACTCCATTTACATACAAGTGTGTTTGTGTGTATGTGTGTGTCTGTGTGTGTTTGTGTATTTGTGTGTGTGCAGCAGGTCCAGTGGAGAAGACTATTTACACACCATTCTGTGTGTGTGTATGTATGTAGCCTATGTGTGTGCCTGTGTATGTAATGCAGGTCCAATAGCAGACCCAAGAGAGAGAGACAGACAGACAGACAGACAGAGAAAGAGAGAGTGTGAACTCCATTTACATACAGGTGTGTGTGTGTGTGTGTGTGTGTGTGTGTGTGTGTGTGTGTGTCAGGTCCACTGGCAGATCAGTGAGAGAACACTATTTGCACACAAGTCTAAGTGTGTGCCGAGCATAATCGCACATGTGTGCAGAATATGACATACATAAGCCAGAGAGAAAGAACACTATTTACACAAGCCTGAGTGTGTGTGTGTGTGTGTGTGTGTGTGTGTGTGTGTGTGTGTGTGTGTGTGTGTGTGTGTGTGTGTGTGTGTGTGTGTGTGTGTGTGTGTGTGTGTGTGTGTGTGTGTGTGTGTGTGTGTGTGTGCGCGCGTATGTGCAATCGCCTGTATGGCCAGAATGTTACACAGAGAGACATAGACAGAACAGTACTTATACAGAAACCAATGTGTGTGTGTGTGTGTGTGTGTGTGTGTGTGTGTGTGTGTGTGTGTGTGTGTGTGTGTGTGTGTGTGTGCAACCACCTGTGTGTGTGTGTAGGTGTGTGTGTCGTACAGTACATGTGAGTGTTGTCTTGGAGATCTCTGTACGATAAGTGTGGGATTAGTATGTCTACATAAGTTTCTGTCTTTGAGGGCATCGGTTTCAGTCAATGTGAGACATTTTGACAAAATGGAAGAGTGACAAGTGACAGAGCTCAGTGGTTCCCACAGACCAAGTAGCATTGTGTGGTGCTAGATGTTATATCAGGATTATGGATATTATGCAGATATTTGGAGTAATTTCAAAACAGTATGAAACGATATGAACAGAAATGCACGATAGCAGTAGAATGGTTAAGTTCTGCTATTGTTTACAGTATGCATTGACTGATAACTGCGAGTTTAAAAT
>CM050201.1:10572500-10580000 GCA_027475355.1 Coilia nasus | reverse complement strand
GACGTGGCGGTCGGTCGTTATTTAAAGGCAAATGTTGGAAGCCTTGCAACGGGAAATGGCCATGTCAGTATACAATACAAAGACTTGACAAGGCCTGCACACCTTGGAGGGGTCTGTCACAGGTGCTGCTATATCACTGGATACAACTTGAGTAAAAACAGTGAAAAGCACAACACTGCTTACTGAACAGACAAACCACCATCTCTCAATGTTAGCAGACACCTTAGAACACCTGAAACAAAATCAAACAAAACCAAAAACAATTTCTCTTTTCTTTCAGAGTAAAAATAACTCCAGCCTTCAAGTAAAGGACATATACATCAGCCGTGCTTTCATTTATTAAAAAAATACAGATTTTTTTTGTGGTTTTCACCGAATTTCCTCAACAGTCTAATTTCCCTCCTATGTGTAGCAATACACAGATGCACCCTCAAGGCTCTAGTTCACCTCCTATGAGTACCAGCCCCCTATGAGTGGGAATACACAGATGCCCTAGTTTACCTACAAATGGGAATACACAGATGGACTAGGCCCCCTATGAGTGGGAATACACAGATAGACTAGTTCACCTATGCACAAGAATACAGAAATGCACTAGTTCTCCTACGAGTGGGAATACACAGATGTACTAGTTCACCTCCTATAAGCAGGAATACACAGATGCGCTAGTTTACCTACAAATGGGAATACACAGATAGACTAGTCCTCCTATGAGCGGGAATACACAGATAGACTAGTTCACCTATGCACAAGAATACAGAAATGCACTAGTCACCTACGAGTGGGAATACACAGATGCACTAGTTTAACTCCTATAAGCAGGAATACACAGATGCGCTAGTTTACCTACAAATGGGAATACACAGATAGACTAGTCCTCCTATGAGTGGGAATACACAGATAGACTAGTCCTCCTATGAGTGGGAATACACGAATGCACTAGTTCACCTCCTATACGCAGGGATACACAGATGCACTAGTTTACCTATAAGTAGGAATACACAGATGCACTAGTTCACCTACGAGTGGGAATACACAGATGCACTCTCAGGAGGGAGGCATGAGGGAGGAGGATGCCCATCCCTCAGTCAAACAGAGGGGAGCCCAGTACAGGGAAACTGGGTCAGCCCAAAATTCAAAGTCAGAGCGCTTTCAGTGCAGGTCTCACCACAGGAAGAGGTGACCAGAGTTGTGTGTGTGTGTGTGTGTGTGTCAATAGCTTGTCTGGTTGTGCATGTGTAAATGTGTGCAAACATATGTAAATGCTTGCATGCGTGTGTGCATGTATGTATGAATGTGTGAATGAGCCTTGGCACAAGCATGGGGTTTGCATACATGCATGTGAGCTTGTAAGGCCTTTTTTTGTGAAAGGTTAAAGTGTTTTTTGCAGTAAGCAATTTCTTATGAATAAGGACATGAACTATAGCTTCAGGCACATGTTAAAGTGAGGTTTAATAAAATAATGTTTTTATCCCTGTTTCATTCCGTTTTTTTCTTTAAATACAGGTTGTGTTAATGGAAGTACATGGCTACAAATTAAATATTACACTCCAACTAATTCAAAGCAACAAGAGTCAGGAGATACCCCAAAAATAAATTCTGCCAAAATGTGAACTCTTTTGAGGACTTTTAATTAAAAAGAACTAAGATAAACTCATTGAAGGCTTTCGCTTATTTTTTGGGGAACAAAATCTATGGCAGGGGGGGATAGAGGAGGGGAAAAATTGTGCTGTGGCTTAGCGAGTGGACCGACTGACGGCATATCAAGAGGCCCTCATTTTCAGAGCAGTGCGCGAGTGCGCAAGCACACACACACACACACACACACACACACACACACACACACACACTCAACAACCATTCAGCGCAGAAAGCCATCAGCACGTCCAGGGATTTGGGAAAATTGCCTCTCCATTTGGCTGTCTGAGGCACCCCCGGCACTAAGGTACCTACAGAATGGGATTCAGTGCTTTTCAGGACCTCTGCAAATAACATCATTTCTGGCTTGACGGACATGTAGATAATGTGTGTGTGTGTGTGTGTGTGTGTGTGTGTGTGTGTGTGTGTGTGTGTGTGTGTGTGTGTGTGTGTGTGTGTGTGCGCGTGCGAACGAGGGTGTTCTGGTCAAAAATTTACCTTTGACAAGCATGGGGGTAGGGGGGCTTTTTTTATGGTGAAAATTTTATCTTTAAAAGCATGGGGAGGGGAGCAATCTCTCAGACTCTTACCTTTACAAGCCCCAAATCAATCTCAAGGACGTTGGCCAGCTACAAAATAGAAAAAGAGGGCAAAAAATAAGATTTAGAGTTCGTCTAAGTAAAAAAAAAATGTACGTCAACCTGCTCAACAGCATTAGTGACTTTTATACAAATTCACAGACAATAAAAATATTCTTCGGTCAGCAGTGTTGTAAATACACAGCAAAATGACAGACAATAAAAATATTCTATACAGCAAAAATACAGGAGTCTACCTCAGACACGTTGGTCTGCTCGTCGATGGACACAAAGATTTTGTAGAGAAGTGTCTCGAAATAATCCCCCTGCACGCGGTTCATCACGAACCCTTCCAAAGGGGGCACTAACAAATGGAGGACAACCACAGATTGGGATGTGGGGGTGGGGGTGGGGGTTGGGGTTGGGGTTGGGGTGGTACGAGGACAGTGTAAGAGACAGAGCAAGAGAGGACAGACAGGAGCAAACAAATGAGAGAGGGATGACAGACAGAAGGCGTGACAGAAGAGAGGAGGACAAAAATAAAGGACAACAGAATGTGAGACAGACATGTGGAGAATAATTAGTTGCAAAAAAAAAAAAACAACCTTGTTTATAATGACGCCCCTCTCTCCCTGCTGTCTCACCTGCTGCCCCATCCAACATGACAGCCCTCTCTCTCCCCTGTAACCCCCCGCACCCTGCCCCCCCCCCCCCCCCCCCCCCCCCCCCCCACCCGTCTCTTCGCTGTACGGAAAGTGAGGATATTGCACACTGCACCTGATATACAGCTGTCATCTGAGATGGGGACGTCCACATAGATAAAGCCACGGTTGTACAAGCCTGCACAAAGAGGACACACAATAGTAAGACTCTGTATTCTGAGAAACTGAACATTCAGTACTTTTAAGACATTAATTGTGACAGACAATATTTGGCTGTTGTTGGCCCTTTACTTTTTGGCATAAGTGAGACTGACATGAAAGACCAAACAGATGCTATCAAAGTGGCTAAGTTTTAGTGCACACTTCATTTGTTCAATTTATTTCCACCTCAGACACCTAAGATGTTACAGTCAGGACTTAAAATGAGTTGCTTGACAAATAAATGAAAAATAGCTCCTTAACACACGAAAGAAACAAGGGGAGAACAAATCAAAACAAAACAAAAACAAAAAAAGCTTGGAAGGTCCCCTTTAATGACATCATATAACACCTTGATTGTGGTACAGATTGTTTCATGTACATATGTATGCATATTAAGTATCAGTCTATCAATTCATCTATTGGCCAATTAATCTATCAATTAATATATTGGCCAATCAATCTTTTGGTCTACTTATCTATCTATTGATCCTGTCGCACTGGGTGCTTTTAAGGGGCTGTTTGAGTGTTGTTGAAGTGGGGAACGATAGTGAGGTCTTTCAAGGGTAGACAGTCCGAACACTCAGGACACTTACTCAGGACTACATTGTACTCCATCGACCCAGCAAGCTGCGGGCCCGTATCAATCATCTTATCGATGGCCTTCTTCTCAGCCGCAGAGCAGATCTACAGTACAATCAAACAGATTTTTTTATAAAAAAAAGAAAGAAAGGAGAAAGAATATGGTCACATCAATTGCCAATCCTGAAAATGAGCAAAGATGACCAGCAATTTTCTATTTCTTTGACGAAAGTAAAGACTGCTTTTAAAATTTCATGCTAGGATTTTACTTTTTTTTTATCTTTTTTCACTTACGATGCTGCACGTTTCTCGGTCCTGTGATAGACCAATATACGAACTGCACTACCCTTGTACAACGGCAGGCAAGGCAATGCAATTGCAACGCAAGGCAATTTGCCTTAAAAGCATTTCTAAAATGACAGGAGATCTGTGTGATCTGAGAGATATTGGCCTGTAATGGCTGTCTGATAATTTCCCCTTCACTTTCAGTCTCACAAAGATAACCTATAACAGATTCCAGCAGCGGTGGAACCAGTCATCTTTCTGGGTGTTGAACATGTCAGCACTGATATTGTCAGTACAGTTCCCTGGAGTTGTGACGTGTATTGCAACAGAGGAAAATGGAGACTTTTCAAAGTAGAATAACAGTGGATAGCAAGAGGTATAAAACCGCTGGGTAGCATTCGTGTTACCATTAGCTTTTTATATTACATTACATTTAGCTGATGCTCTAATCCAAAGCAACATCCAGTTATTTAAGTACTGGATACAGTCCCTGGAGCAATGTGGGGTTGGATGCCTTGCTCAAGGGTACTTCAGCCATGGATGAGGGTGCAGGAGGGCACTAGTTATACTCCCCCATCCCCATTTTTCCTAATGGTACGGGATTCGAACCTCTGACCCTCCGAACGCGAGTCCAACACCCTAACGATAAGGCAATAGCTGCCCCACGGCACCTTTATTGTACAGACTATTCATATTCACCAAAGCAGGACTTCTTAGAGGACAATATCGACTAATTGGATACTGGACAGGCTAAAGATTGATCACCTTAAACGGGGCCGCCTCAGAGGAATGTGTACTGTAACTAAAGGCCTGATCTTGAGGTGCACTACTGATAAAGTGTCCTATACATTTTCACAGACCAACTAGACCCCACAACTTAGCAAACAAACCCAACAATAGTACAATGGACTTTAAGGTGATTTACTGACCCATTACACATTGTTACACATTTGTTATTATTGTTGGTGGCTGTGGTGGTGGTTTGGGGAATGGGATCTTTTTTCATTATCATCATTATTTAGTTCAAGTATAATGGTTATTTTATTGTAATTCAAGTTTCAGTTTTTGTTATTCCAGTGTAATAAGTCCATTTAGATGGAAGTGTAAATACATAAACCCAATAAATACATAAATATTCTTAGAACTATAACAGTGAAATGATTCCAAACTTCGTGAGGCAGAGTGTTCTAGGAGTGCAAGCATACCCTGATGTCGTCTTCGGTGATGTAGCCGGTCTGCACCACCCACCACGGCTCCACCGTAATCTCCACCGGCTTGGCAGGCAGGAGGTCACGCGCCGATTTCCTGCGGAAGAATTTCTGCACGAGAGAGAGAGAGAGAGAGAGAGAGAGAGAGAGAGGTAGACATGGTGAAGCAGGGGAACTCAAAAGGAAAAAAAAAATCAGGGAAGCCTCCAAATGCACACTGATAACAACCACCAGCCCTCAACACTTGGTGCATTTTTGGCAAGACATATGTGGCAACACTCAAAATATCTTCAGAGACTATGGTTTCCAGCTTGCTGTAAGAACTACAACAGGAATGCGGCAAGTTTGGCACAGGCGTGGGGAAAATGTGTGCTTTTTTTAAAATGGTAAGAGAAGGCCTGCACACCTTGAAGGGGTTATTTTTTAAAATACATAGTAAACAGGAAAACCGTGCATAGTGGAAAATGTGGAAAATCCCTAAAGTCAGTTTTACTGACTTTACTGGTAGGTCTAATTAGCGCAGGACTAAAACACAGCCTGCTTACGTGTAGTGGTTATGTATAGAACAGTATAGCATTGTATAGTGGGTGCCTCAGCACTTTGAGCTAACATCCCTACAGCATCAGAGTTTAAAAAGTACACAGTATATATTCACTTTCATACTTAATTTCACATTGTAGCAATGTTAATATTCGCTCAACATTGACTAGGTAATTACTAACCGTTTTTTTTGTCATGAAGAACTTAAAAGGCAATATTATTTTACAGGCAATATTAGGCAATACTAGGTCTTTAATGATAGAATATTTCCTTACTTTAGAGGACCTGCACTGGTTCATCAGGTCAATATACTGGTTGCGGCCGATTCCCATAAGCCGGAGACCTGGAGAAGACACAGGAGCACCATCCATAAACAAATAAATATCCATAGTAGAACATCAACATGTCATCAGAGCCACACTGAAAGTGGGAGGGTAAGCCCTTCAAATAAAACACAAAACCTCCCGGGTGCCATTTACAAACATTCACAATAGGCCTACACCCCTTTTCAGGCACACGTTTATTGTACTTTTACAGAAACCAATAAATCTAGAGTTATGTAATGAAGGATTTTGTATGTGCCATACAGCACTGGCGCATAAAGACCAAGACACACACACACTTGCACAGTACCTCTTCAAGAAACACACGCGCACACACAGACATACTATTTTCTTAGTAGTGTTTCATTTTCAATGGTGATGACAATGTGAAATAGCCGTCTTGACCCTAGGCTACAACAACAGGACGCTTCCACTGAGCTCTGTAAATGCTCCTTAATAGCTATTGAGTATCTGTGAGGGGAGAAAGTCCCCATGCCTAATGCTCCCTTCAACCGTAACAAGAGCACTTTTTTCTCCACCGCGAGAATTTGTTACCTTCGCCAAGCAGGCTACCGTATGTTTTTGCTGGTGTTTCTCTGTCTGTCTGTCTGTTTGTTTGTTAGCAAAATAACTCAAAAACTCATGAACGTATCGGTCTTAAATGTTTACAGTATGTCAGCATTCTCAATGCCTCAAGGTGATTCTTTTTTGGTGAGAATCGGTTCATTGGTTAGCTCACCAAAATTTTGTGAAATTTACATGGGAAATCACATGGACAAAATGCTCTTGTAGTTTAAGTTTCCTGATTGGAGCAGCTGTGGTCTGATGGAGTTGGTGTTGGGATTGGAAGGTTAAAGGTTCAATTGCTCTACTAGTAGGAAAAATGTGTGTGAATAACCAGCACTCTCCTGCACTCACATCTGCACTCACATCTACTGTCTCTGTACCTAACTCAATGCAGGTCACTCTGAAAAAAGACTGTCAGCTCAGTGTAATGTAACAATAACCAGAAGCAGCCTGCTGTTCAATAGGGATTGACCTTTGTGCGTTTTATAAGGTCAACAGCATGCCAATATCAAAGGGCTTTGAAAGACTGATAACTCGCCTGGTTTTCTGTATGCCTTTATGACCCAAAGCACAATCTGCCTACCTCATGCTGACAGCTCTAGCAATCTAATTGCTGGTAATTAGCAAGAATTCTCTGAAGCATAAAATAAACAAGTCAAGTTTTATCACTGGGGTCACAACTGGTTTCATTCTTCTGGCATATCTTCCTCGATAATAACATATGCAAAATGCACAAATGAAAAGAGCTAAGTTGTAAGCAACTGGACTTCTTTTTGGAGCTTGAAGACGTTTCATCAAGGCTTCTTCAGTTCTGGTTTCCCATCATAGGGCCAGAACTGAAGAAGCCTTTTGAATGAAAGGTGAAACGTCTTCAAGCTGCAAAAACAAGTCCAGTAAAAGGAGCTACAACTTAGCTCCT
>CM050201.1:10557500-10567500 GCA_027475355.1 Coilia nasus | reverse complement strand
CAGTTTGGAGAGATGTGTAGTAACCATACAGTCGGCCCAAACATAAGTTTAATTGGTTTCGGAAAAATATAGGCATACTACATTGTAATACAGGACACTGAAGTGTGGAGAAATGTGTAGAAACCATGCAGTCGGCCCAAACATAAGTTTAATTAGTTTTGAAAAAAAAACTACAGGCATACTACATTGTAATACAGGACACTGAAGTTTGGAAAGAGAGTATGTAGCAGTGATACCTCCATGATGCCGATGTAGTAGGAGAAGGGGGTGACCCTCAGGCCCTTGACCATGATGTCAGACAGGTGGTAGGGGTACAGCATCAGGTGATCACGGCTGTACTTCAGCAGCTCCTCGTAGTACTTCCGTTCATCCTTCTTCACATGCCGCACTGTGATGACGATACACAGGCAGATATGCTATCATTTATGACATGACACATTCGAGTCTAAGTAAGGAATAATGTATTGTCCGCAGGTCGTTATAGGAAAATATTTCCCGAACAGGCAATTCATAACCAGAAAGATGTTGATCTTCAAGCATTTAAACTCTACAACACTGTGCGACAAAGTGCCAGAGACCAAGACTCCATGTGTAAACTTGCAGTGCACCTGCAAACTGTGTGACAGCTGGATACATCATTCTCACCTAGGTTATTGCGGAACCGTAGCTGGTTACGGATGCTGTACAGAAGAACATGTTTCTCGTATTCCCTCTGAGAATTTCCAAGGCTCTGTGCAATGAAAAGACAGACATCGACGTTAAATCGTTCAAAAATCTGAAGGCTTCCCTCAAGACCATCAAAAGATTCCTTCTACAGTGGCACAACTTCAATGTGTTTCTAGAACTACGTCTTCACTGTACCGACCTTTTGAAGTTTGAAATGCAACTTAGCACAATGTGCAGGGTGCCTCGCTCAGCCATTTCAATGAGGGGCTACAGAGGCTAATCTCGCTAGCCGCAGAGCTTCACAATCGGATTTGACATTATTTCCTGGTTTCCTGACCACAGGCGATTTTCATCCTTTTTTAAACGCAGGACTGCAACTACTTACGCTGTAATTACAGTGCAGACTAATGCTTAATCTTAACCAGATAGCTGGTCGTTATAACCTGTATTACATGCTTTCATAATCGGCTAACCAAGTGGCTAACTGATAAACATAGAGGGCCACTGCAAAGGAATTCTTGTAACGTTATCCTTAGCTTTAGGATGAATGGAAGCAGGCAAAAAGCTGATGCGGCTGGTGAAATCACTTCAGCAGAACAGCTGTGTTGTCAGGCAAATGTGACCATTACGACTCGGGAGAGAGGACTTTGACAGATGCTAGTTATCTTTACCCACACGACATTTATGAACGGACTGTACCTGTTTGACATTTGCTGGTAGCTTGTTCCACGGGTAATTTTGCCTGATGTGAAATTCCACGTCTGTATTCATTGCTATTATCTGAACCCACGGTTATGTAAATGGATTGCAACGGGATTTTGGGTAAGTCCAAGTCGACTATACCCCCCGAGAATTAAAACTATGATTTGACAGCAATTTAAAAGTTCAAATTTGCCTCTAACCGAATATTATTTTCCCCTTTCCTATAGATGTTCACTTCCTTGTTGTATTTTCGAGCGACCGTTCGTCACGCTCTCGGCTATGGTCGTCACTTCCGTTCTGGGTGTGACTGACCACAAATGACTGACAGGTCTCCAAAGGATTAAGAGGTAAGAAACATGAATATGATTAGTCTCTATAATGTGCCAGCAAAGGCTTACTAAAATGCCTGCCAACTTATTAAACGCAGAGGTGACGATGTCGCCTGTTTAAATATAGCAAATGTGTAAGCTATACTGCTGTAGCCTACACATGTGATGTAGCCATATACTGCTCAATGAAGACCCTTTGCATTTAGATCATGGCTAAATAGTGCTGACATTTATGATTTTGACAAATGGCTGCACAGTCTGTGAAGATAAAGTGACACAGAATTTATGTAGCGTTTAAATTTGCCAAGGCACTCTTTGAGGGGAAGGGTGAGGGTCAAGTTAAGCAGAAAGATAACACAAGCATACCACTGGTGTTAGTGCTCAGCATATGTGCAGTGTTAGGTTGCAGCTCCCCACCCTGTGTGTGTGTGTGTGTGTGTGTGTGTAAGGGGGGAAGGGGGGGGGGATCTGGGCTTTTGCCAAACCTGATAACTAGTTAGCTGACATATCCCTTTGCTGCAGTGATATTTGACCTGTCCAGATGCATATCTCGTTGCTTCTCCCGCTGAAAAGCAAATGTGACAGTTATTCATCTTTACTTTCAGTGCCGCGTCATGAGGATGACACAAAGTATCCCAGCTGGTCTTACGAGAGGGAGACTTGAGGATTGAGACAAGCACAGCAGTGACAGTTCAGACAATCGAGCAGTTTAACTATTTTTGTCAACATCTGGGTCTGAATGAGAAAATATATATACAATGTTATTTTTATTCATAGGCTGGGTATGTAGGTCATTTCCCCAAGCGACGGTTTGTCAAAACTGCAGGAACAGGCTGTTCTCTAATTTCAGCCCAAGTTTGTCGGGGATCATTATTTTGTTTTTTATCAGAGTTGGTTTTGAACAGCGGGTGAGTTTCAATTTCCACAAACAAAAACTTTTGTTTGGGCAAACGTTTGAAATGGGAGTAGGCACACCGACCCTCGGAAGTGTCAGTAACAGTTATTGATAAGAACTGATCCAATTTCATACAGGTAGGTACTCAATCTACTCGATGGTGTGGGTAGAATTATTTTTTTCTCCTCACTTCTCTCACAAAGACTACTCTTTGGAGGGAGTAGCTTTTTTTGGACATCGTCTCAATTTCATTTTAAAGTATATTGGGTAGCTTAAGGTTCCAGTAATATCTCAAAAACTTTAATGATGGTGATTAAGCAAAAAGGAAACATCAACAGCAGGTGCCCGCCTGCTCACCTAACCTTAACCCCCACCACACACACACACACACACTCATACTAACACACACACACACACACACACACGCACACACTCATACTAACACACTCACAACCACACTCACACAGCCACACACAACACACAGACACACGCACACATTCATACTCACACACACTCACAACCACACTGACACAGTCACACACACAAAAACACACCCACACACCCCACACATACATACACGCACCCCCCACACACACACAAACACACACACACACAGGCATACAGACTCCCCCCCTCAGCCTCCCCATGCAGACACACACACAGACACACACACACATACAGCTCCCACAAACACACACAGACACACATATACCCACACACACCCTGGAGGGAAAACAAGGTAACCGGGCCTGAGTGCTCAGCTGTCCGCCCCACTCAGCCCTCCCTTCAGCACCATGCTAAATTTGTGCCTCCCTTCCTGGGTTACACTGCCCCACCGAGAGGTGGCACTACACCACTCCACCACCACCATCCACCACCACCCACCACCCACCAGCACTGTGGCTCGTGCCATCCATGTTGCTTGCCCTACAGCAATTACGCCAGCAGCGCTGCCACATCTCTGTCATAGTAAACACACACGACTGGCATTCCCTCCCTCACTGGCTCACTCCCCTCCCCAACCCAACCCAACCCACCCACCCAGTGCGGTGGCCTATTCTTAGCCGACTGGAATGTACACAGCGACCTCATGGTCCGTTCGAAAAAGAACCCAACTTTCTCCAGCACGCGTGGACGTCCAGCAAACGTTACCAAGCGTCGTTCAAAGAGCGAGGCGTCGCTGTGGGGAAATCAAAGACAGTCTGTATGGAAATGCAGGGCTCCTCGTCCACTCTCAGCTGATTTGATCTGTGTGTGATTCAAGGGGGGCACAGACTGGCTGAACGTTTTTGTTCAGTTGAAGAAGATCAGAGTAATAGGTAAGACATTAGGCCATAATGGGGCCAGCGTAATTAACAAGAAAGGCTCGGTCATTGACTCAGAGAGTCATTGACACCGTTTTGTTATTTCTGTGGCAGGGCAGATCAATAAAGGTAATTGCTGTCACTAGGCTGAATAGTTTTCGAAAAAATTGCATTATTGGATTTTATAAATTGCTGTGTGTTCTTCCGCCTGTCCTCATTTGTGTCGGGTCATAGCAACAATGTTTGAAGGTGTTTTTCACAGTTTGTTTGGATTTTCCTGACCATGAAAACTGCACAGTCCGATTGTAATGTCTAAAACGATATTGCTGACACTGTTTAGGCATACTTCAAAGTTAAATAGTCTGGTCCATTTTGTTTCTGTTGCATTTGACTGAATACAGTAAAATATGTACATTTGCGTATTTGTCAGTCAGTTTTACATGGAGAATGAAATAATACTAGACTGGTTTTCATAGGAGTTATTGTATTGTCACTGAGAGCTTTCATCAGACTGGGGAATACCATCACTCACCAGCTGCAGTGGCTGGTTGCTGGGGGTTATTAATAAGTAATAATGATTAACTGCCAGAAATAACAGCGGGGTGGGTGGGTGGGGTCGCCAAAGTGATCTGAGGGGTTGGGGGGGGGGGGTAAAATCAGTAGCTGTCTCTGGGGTGATTTGACGACTTAGTGTCGATAATAGCCCTATGACAATGGCCCAGTGCTCTCCGGTGTTTGTGGGTGGTGCTCTCCAGAGTGTTAACAGTTCGGCTGGATTGGTGTGCTCTGTGACTCAATATCATGTTTCTTCATGTTAGTCATCATTGCCTATGGACTTCTAGATTTTAGAGCTTAGCTTATTGGCCAGTGGACTTGTAATCTTTTTCGGTTGTATGTTGTTGTTTTTGTTTTTGATTTTGGTCGCCGTTCTTGTTTTTTTTTTTTTTTTTGTTTCAAGAACTCTATTGCAACCTGTGCAAAATGTGCTATATAATGAAATACTTACTATATCTACTTACAGTCTAAATGAACATAAGCAGTCAAGGGCAAACTGAAGCGAACAGGTTGCAGTAGGGAAGGGGGGTGTCGGTGTGGGGATAGAGATAGAGAGGGAGACAGCTGGGGTGTGACATAACTATTTTGATAAAGATGGCTTTAATGAGAAGGGAGGAGTTGAGTGGGTGGTTGGGGTGTGGGGAGGTGCGGGGCTCTGTCCAAGCGCTACACAAATTCATCATAGTGATTTATGAGTGTGTGAAAATAGAAAGCTGTGTGCGGTGTCACTGGTCGTCACATCAAGGCCAATGTCACAGGAGGGCAAGGGTTGAGATAACTGGAACGAAGGAAGGGTGGGGGGGGGGGGGGGGGGGGGGTGAAGGGGGGGCAAGCCACTGACATGTGTTTTGGCACACATTAGTCACTGAAGGCAAATGAGTTTACACTCACCAAACTCTAATGTGTGATACTCTGAAGAGTTTATTCTCAAATCAGTTTACGCTCACCAAACTAATGTGCGACACACTGAAGAATTTATTCTCAGTGCAGCTGCAGGATTAAATTAGAGTTTTCTGTTAAGAAAGTCCCCCAGCAGGAAGATTTCTTGGACACATCTTGAGGGTAAATTCACAGTAGTGGTACGCCATTTAAATAAAGAGCAGTGATTTTTGACAATATCAAATAAAGATTTGCAACACTTGTTTAGACTGTGTCTCTCATAATATTACTTAGAGTGTATCCAAGTATATCACTCTCTATAGGAGTGGCTCTGCTTATGCTGTATTTCTCAGTGATCTGCCATGCATTATGTGTAATCACTAGTCTTTGGATAATCAGGGGTCACATTTTGCTTTTTCATTCAGAGGTGGTTGAGCAGAAAAGAAGAAAATTTGTAGTCAGCTGTGAAGAGTGTTATTGAACTACTCCATTCAAAGCCTACTCATAAAGGCTAAAAACTGAAAGACTCTTCTTTTCTGCCTTGGCAGAATGGCTACTTCGAGACTGGAGATTTTTCCTTTTAAGGACCCGGAGCTGCCCGCACATTTGCTAAGCCAGCTTAACCATCTTCGTCATGACTACATCTTCACCGATGTGCTACTGTGCACGGAGGATCGAGAGATCCCGTGCCACAGGAACGTGCTGGTCTCCAGCAGCCCCTACTTCCGCGCCATGTTCTGCAGCAACTTCCGGGAGAGCAGCCAGACCCGCGTGGACCTGAAGGGCATCACGTCGGAGGTCCTGAGCAGCATCGTGGACTACATCTACACCGGAGCCATCACCATCACCATGGAGCTGGTGCTGCCACTGATGCAGGCGGCGTCGATGCTGCAGTACGGACGCCTGTTCGAGGCCTGCTCGGCGTTCCTGCAGGAGCAGCTCAACCCTGACAACTGCCTGAGCATGATCCGTCTGTCGGAGATCTTGCACTGCGACAGCTTGAGAGAGCGGGCCAAGGAGATGGCGGTGCGGAGCTTTTCGGACGTGGCCGCCTCCGAGGACTTCCGCGAGCTCACGTTACCCGAGCTGATGTGCTACCTGGAGGACGACAGGCTGTGCGCGGAGGAGGAGCAGGTGTTCGAGACCCTGCTGGCGTGGATCCACCACGACCCCTTCTCGCGCCGCGGCGCCATCCACGACCTCTTCAAGAAGGTCCGGCTGCGCTACATCCATCCCACGTACCTCTTCCAGTTCATCGCCAACGACCCCCTGGTGCAGTCGTCCACGCTGTGCACGGAGATCATCGAGTCGGTGCGCCGCCTCATGTTCTCCGTCAGCACCAAGTGCGTGGGCGAGCTGAAGCCGCTGTGGACGACGCCGCGCCGCTACACCTGCCACGAGACCCTGGTGGTGGTCGGCGGCCGGAAGAACAACGAGCAGACGTCTCGAGAGGCTCTGCTGTACGACGAGCGGACGCAGCGCTGGCAGTGGCTGGCCAAGCTGCCCCTGCGGCTCTACAAGGCAGCGTACGTCTGCATCCACAGCATCCTGTACGTGGTGGGCGGCCTGAGCCTCAGCCTGGCGTCGGGCGACAGCGCGGTCAGCGCCACCGTGTACACGCTGTCGCTGAAGACCAACCAGTGGCGCACGGCCGAGCCCTTGCTGGAGCCGCGGTACGCCCACCAGAGCGTGTCCTACCTGCACTTCATCTTCGCCCTGGGGGGCATAGGGGCCGATAAGCAGATCTCCAGCAGTGTGGAACGCTACAACAGCATGTTCAACCAGTGGGAGGCCATGGCGCCCCTGCCCACGCCCGTGCTGCACCCAGCCGTAGCTGCTAACGATCAGAGGATCTACGTGTTTGGAGGGGAGGATGCTATGCAGAATCCAGTCAGATTAATACAGGTAAGAACCCCCAAAATAATTTTAGGGGATTGAGATTAGGATTGAGATAGCATTGTGTATAAAGTACATATATTTACTTATGTATTTAAAGTGTCTAAAATTACTTGTAAATAGACTGCCATGCAGCTCAGCCATGTTGCAATGTTTAGAGGGTGATTATATAGGCTAGTAATTTGTTTGATTGACCCAGATCTGGATTAATGGGGCTGTGAAGGGATTGTGATCTGTTGAATTCAATCAGATTTTAAACAAAAACAAGAAATTTCCAGAGAGGTGCATATTAAAGATATCAGATGCTGCATTTGAATTGATATACAAAATATCACTATTTTTTAATCTAAATTACTGAGGCAGGTTGCAATTCAGAGATTGTATGAAAGTGGTTATCAGTAATGGTGATAAAATAATCTGATCTATCATAGGTCTATCATATCTCACGCAATCATTGGTCAAGGCTGGAGACCAGGACAGTTAAGAACGTGTGTGCACCAGCTGCGGTGATAGAGGACAAAATTTACATTGTCGGAGGTGAGCTTAGCTTTCCATCAAGAGAAACTTTCAGTGAAGTAACTACATCTCGTCTCCATACTCAGTGGTGTAGTGAGAGGTGGGTGAACTATTTGCACAGCAGTAAATATGGTGGGTAAACCATTCATAGCTTTAACATTAGCGATTACCAAAATGCGAGTAAATGCTGTTTTGTGATTTTAAAAGGTGCGTAAACAGCGTTTTATGTTCACCCTACACTGCACCACTGCTCACACTGTGAGATATATATATATTTCCATATATATTTATTTTATGTACAGTATATATGAGTGTACAGACACTCTAGCTTTGAGAGCCAGTGGCAATTCAGGTCCCTGAAAATTACTTCAATTTAATGTATTATTTTGTGTGTGTATGTATGTGTGTGTCTCCAGGGGCTCTGTTAAGGGGGAGTTAAGATGATTGTAAATGACCAGCACTGACAGGGGTCTATTTGAGGACACAATTAATGTTATTATTTAGGGAAGGGTAGGGGTGATGGGTCCCAACATTTCTAGCGGTGCCCCCTGCGTGTCACTGAAGTGATAAAGTGATGGGATTTGCGAAGTGGGGAGAGAACATAAACAGGTGTCATTCCTCCCCCCCTCCCCCTCACTAGGCTACACAAGACGGGTCATTGCCTACGACACCAAGGCCAACAAGTTTGTGAAGTGTGAGAACATGCGCGAGAGAAGGATGCACCACTCGGCCACCGTAATCGACAACAAGCTCTACGTCACCGGCGGCCGGTTCCTGAACAACCACGAGGTCATCGAGGACTCCGACTGCTTCGAGTGCTACGACCCCAAAACGGATGTGTGGACTTCGAAAGGCTCGCTGCCCTACAAGTTGTTTGACCATGGCTCTCTGCCACTCGTCTGCGTCTCCAACAGACCCAATCCACCATGAGCCCTCCGGGCAGAGGTGCAGCTAGCCTCTAACAAACAACACAGGCAACTACTTGGGGCCTCCAGGCTCTAAACTAAAGGGCCCCGGAGGGTTGGCAACCTTTAAACTACAGCAGTAGCAATGCAGTTTTCAATGAAAGTGGTGGGTTTTTGCTAGGGGCCCCAATGGAGTAGAATTGCCTCTGGCCCTGAGTAGGATCCACAAGATTGCTTGTTATTCCCCAAATGGCCCGCCACACCACCACTCCTTTCCTTTCACCCATCACCACCACCCCCCCACCCCCAGTAGGGCAAAGACTAATGGGTACATGGATGCATATCAGCATGCCCAGAATCCCTCTGTGGCTGCAGGGACGCATGTCTCTGGGGGGTGGGGGGCATTGCTGGAGGGGTCTCAGCATCTGCCATGTCCTAAATCAAAGGAGATTTTAGGCTTGCGAGCCGAGTTGTCACATGAAATGCCCCCAGCCAGGGGGGTTGGGGGGTATATAAGGCACCAGAGGGTACAGAAGGCTTGTGAAAGGGCTGTGTCTAAAATATAGTATAGTAAACTAGTTTACTATATCGTGCTCTATATAGGGTGGGAGAGACATTGGCCAAATTTCGGCTTGGCTGGCTGTCTTTACATGACGTCAAACAATTGAAGTCAACAATAAGATTTCCTGTGGACAGCCATCGAATCAAACAGCAGTTGGCTTAATCTCATTCAGACTTCGTGATAATAAAACCTCGCAGGGGTAAAGAAACTTAGGAGAGCTTAGGAGAGCCGATTTGACGGCTACCAAAGTTGAGTTCGGTCAATCTTGGTTTCCTTACACAGTGCACAATATAGTGGATGAGAGAACATTCTGGATTTGGCCTCTGCTGCTGTTTAGACTGTGAAATCCCCTCAGCGACACACGGCCCGTGTTTCTGATGCTCTTGCCACCCTCACCATCGATCCCTGTTAGTGAGTGATGTAGTGGTAGAAAGTGAGATGGGTGAACCATGTGCACAGCGGTAAAGAAAAACGGTAAAGAAAATGCTGCCCTACTAAGCCAAAGGGCAGTAACTACAAAATTTGTCAAAACCGACTTTAGACTGGAAATTGACTTTATAAGACCTGTTTTGTCTTGTGACCAAATCTCTTGCTTCTTCCTATTAATCAAGCACATAAACTCACCACCACTATTACACCTACAACATGTTTGACTGGGCAGTATGACAACTTTAAAGGCATTTTTCTCCGTTTCGGTGGTCGTTTAGTTACTGCCCTTTGCCTTTGTGGGGCAGTATGCATATCTGTTACTTGTTACTTATCTGTTACTGATCACAGAAAGGCAGGTAAGC
>CM050201.1:10507500-10552500 GCA_027475355.1 Coilia nasus | reverse complement strand
ATGCTGACTGTGTTATGTGGCATTTGTAGGATGCAGACTGTGATGTGGTATTTGTAGGATGCTGACTGTGTGATGTGGCGTTGGTAGGAAGCAGACTGTGTGATGTGATGTTTGTAGGATGCAGACTGTGTGATGTGATGTTTGTAGGATGCAGACCGTGTGATGTGGCATTTGTAGGATGCAGACTGTGTGATGTGCTGTTTGTAGGATGCTGACTGTGTGATGTGCTGTTTGCTGTAGGATGCTGACGGCATCAGATGGCTCAGGTCAGATGCTCCTGTAGGAGCAAAACTGTTTAATTATGTACAGGGTTATGTACCATTGATGATCCATCATGAATAGCGTTTTTCCTAGGTTGGCAGTTTTTTGCAGTATGACACGTTCATTTTAGACATCTTTAATTCACTTCTAAAATGGTGTCCAGAAAAATTACCCTATGTATGAAAAACTCCGGAGTGTCAGTTTTACAGCAACTAGGTACTCTGCATTATCTTTATAATCCAAGATATAAGCATTTAAAATGTGTCCGCTATTTTTGGCCCACCCTTTATAAGAGCCTGGTGTCTCCGTCACAGCTCCATCCTGCCCTCTAGTGGACGAGATACCACCAAACAAGATAGGCACAGTCTCGGTCTCAGTTTTAGAGGTGCTATAAGCTATTTATGGCAAGTAGTAAATAATCCGTAGGAGCAGCACTATTTAATTATGTATAAGAGCCCAGTGTCTCATTTACAGCTCCAGCCTGCCCTCTACTGGACAAGATCCCACCAAACAAGACCGATACAGTCAACCTTTTCAAGGTGTAAATTTATGGCAAGTAAAAATCTGTAGGGGCAACACTAATGAGGTGTAAGAGCCGAGTATCCCATTTACAGCTCCACACTGCCCTCTACTGGACAAGGTAGTGTTCCGCCAAACAAGCCAAATCTGGCCTCTTAACCGAGCTGTATGTAATTTACAGCAAGTAATGAAACGGTCCTGACTTGACACTGAAAATAAAGGAAACATGTTAAATAGAAATACTGATTTCACTGACAACAACAGTTGTGCAGCCAGAATATTTACATTTAACAACAAAATTTACAGCACACAAATTCTGTTTATGTTTAGATTTTGTGTTTTGCCTCTGAAGGGAAATAACATTTTATAATATTTTGAATTTGATTGCTGTATCAGTTTTGGCCACAGTCCTACAGGTAGCAAGGCAGGGTATGCAGCAGGGATGGAAATTTACACCAGCCACCAGGCAAATGCCCGTAAAATATGAAACTGGCTGGTAAATTTTATACACAAAATAATTTACTATTGAGCGGCTGGTGAATTTTATCATTTATTTGTCAGTGGCTGGTAAACGTTAACATTTTGTAAATTTTATTTCCACCCAGAGTTATGCAGGCGAAGGAAAAACCAGTAGAATATGCTAGTAGGCTTTACATCAGAAAACATATATTTCCACTAAGGCCCACCAAAATGAAATTGGACAGAACCTTTACAGCCCTTTGGCTACCATAGATTGTGTCCTTTTCGAGTATTTTGAGTTATATAACTTCACATCGCCATATTCTTTTAAAGAAGAGATCCTCAACTCTATTTAAGTGAATTGCTCAGCCATTTGGCTTTTGCACAACTACTCAGTGTGTGTGCTTAACAAAATATGAAGTTCTTACACTATAAATGCCATCAGTGGCCAAGCCAAGACCATATACAGATTTTACAGCCAGTCAGCACACTGCTTTAAGGAGCACAGAAAGGACGAGTAAGACTGACTGGCTCTCAAAGCCTAATTAAAAATCTTTAGCCAGATTCACACTGGAAGGTAAGTTATAAACAATTGCTTACAAAGGCATTTTAATACCGATCCCAAGGTCCTTTAAAGCCAAACAAACATTACCATCACTTAAGGAGCATGAAAGGCCTACTACTTCCCATTGATCAGATTACTAACAAATTTACATCTTCCCGTCACTAGACCGCATGAGACAAACACTGCGGTAGGTCATCTTGAACACTAGGTGGCACACTTTACTCAACCATGGGTCTATCTTATGCATTAAGGGGCAGACACCTTCATAAATTGAAGGTTAAAAATTAAAAATTTGTTTCCCTTTTAGTGTATCTACATGTAACAACATGTAACATTATGTGGTACAGTGCAAGTACATAATGTTACATATTCTTACACAATTTGTCACACTGTACCTAATTGATGCAACAGGGACAATAAAATAAAGTGTAACCACTTTATGAATAGCAGGAGCAGCACAGTATCAGTACAGAAAGTACAATGCAGGGATTTATGTCATTCCAGTTCCTCTAATGGCTTTTTCTTTTTAATTGTACTTCTCCCTATATTTTCTCATGGCATGTGACTGCATGGTGTGAGTACTTTTAGGAGACAGAGGTTAAGTTGGGTTTTATTAAGGTGGGGGAGCCCTTCTGTACTCACAGTGGTCAATATCTCACTATTATATTACTAGAAATACTGTAGAGAGAGCTCAGAATATCAACTTGTCAATGTGCCACTGTTTTTCAATCAAACACCACCACACCATTCACTAAACATACCCTTTAAACGTTTTCAGCCCAGAGACTAATGTGATCACTTATTATTTTAATGGCTTTTATTGTTGGTTTGTTCACTTCCTATTCAAGTGGTTTTCCCCTAAGGGCTCATTTCCACCAAACACCCCGCGTGTACAGCGCGTGCCCGTTTTCTGTCCGTATTCGTTTAGAATGCACGTTAACAGATAACCATTTCCACCGCACTCGTGATCTGAGCGTATTCTGTCCCCATACAAATCTATTGTACACGGATACGCGCTTTACATGCTCAAGTCGGTGGAAATGAGGCCTTAGCAGAAAACCATGTGAATAGATCCACCAAACTGCAAAAGAATGAATACAAACACAATGTTTCAAATTTAATCACTACTCAATATTTTATTGTATTTTTCCAATTAAAAAAGAAGAAAAAAAATGACAGCCACATTTCAATCATGCACATGAATTACTCATTACAAGTCAATGTGAATTCGCAAACATTTTTCAACCTCATTCTCATTTCTCAATCGAACAGAAATGACAATTTACAGGCAGTATTTTAAAAAGAAATTGTTTGATTTGGACCTTTTAAAAATAAGTTTTGAGCATTTACCCACAGAGGGGTGAGCACATACTTGTTACCCTGTGAATGAAGAGAGGATTCCAAATTGAAGAGGGGGAATTTCTGGATCCATCTCATGGCACTGTTGACCAGTTTGACCACAAAATATACATTTAAAAAATTAAAGAATATGACAACATATATATTTAAAAATTAAACTACATGTTCAACTTTCTTCTGGAAGTGCTGTATAATGATCATTCTGTCAGAAATAGTGCATTAATGAAAAAAAAATCAATCACTGTAATGAACATATTGATACAAATCATATTAAGGTAATATACTCATTATTACTATAATAATCCATATTTTCATGTTAGAAGATCAGATCAACATCAAGCGATCTTGACCCCAGTGTCTTAAAAGACAGATGAACCCTTAAAAAAAGTCCACTTGTATAACTTAAGCAAGCGCTTGGACTATGTACAAAACAGGCCCAGAACAAATACCATTCATTATGTGAAGAGAACATTTGGCACCAGGAAAAGCTATTTAAAGAAACAAAATGTGTCACAGAACTGACAGAAACCCTGTCTTAAAAACAGAAAAAGACAACATGAACCACTGTCTTTATCTTAAATGAAAAATCTTTAAAAAAAAAAAAAAAAAAAACTATACATATAATATACACATATCAATCAGGGTGACGTTTTTCAGCTATTCAAATCTGTGATCAACGTGCATCCTTAATTTTCTGAAATAATACAATAAATCAAGCAGCAGTCACATAATCAAATAAGAGGGAGATTTTTTAGAGCAACATTTGGTCGAACATCACCTTAGCTGGGCAGATGAGGGGGTTGTCGTGGAGACGGCATACCTGACAGACCTGACTAATCAATCTACCGATTATGTGCTCCAATCTGCCAACCTCCCCGCACAAGAAAGGAGCTCAGAAAATAAGAGGAGAAGATGTCTGTCTGTACAGTTAAGGTCCTGACTAGCATATGTACACACACTAGTGAAGTTACCATCAAAATGGTCCCTGTAAAAAAAGGAAGAGAAATACATACATTCTCAGGCATAGTGCAGATAAAACGTGCTCCACAGCCTAAACAATCTTTCTCCTCCTCTTCACCAATCACCCCATTCCTTTACAAAAAACCCTCCATGTTTTTACCATCAACCCCCCCCCCCCCCAAAACCCATCGGTCCTGTCGTTCATTTCAGTATTGCCTGGCGCATCAGTCATGCGGGGATAGTTGCGCTGGCATGGGGTGGTTTTTAGGGAAGTTTGGGGAAGAGCAACGTTTAACTCCTCAGCTTTGGCCTCTATCCAAACCATAATTTACCTGAGACAAAGTAGGGGATGAGGGAAGGGTATAAGGAAAGGGTAGAAGGGGTGGCATGGGGGTGGGGGGTTGCTGAGGGCCCATGCTGAAAGTGGGACATCTCATTAAAATACAGGCTGGTCCACTTGGGTCAGCCCTGGCACTTGGATCTACCTTTGACGGAAGAGAGGGGCAAGATGGGGGTAAACAGGGTAGAGATGGTACAGTGGGCAGGTGGAACTATTTACAGAAGTAACAGACACGGTCGTTTTTTTCTTCCTCTCTCTCCCTCTCTCTGTCTCTTTCGACGTGGTCGGCCATTTTGCGGTCGTTCTTTCCTGAGCAAAACACCTCTGTCCACTCCTTCGCACACATTCCATCTCCCCCAGGAACACCAGCAGGAGCTCGCGTTGAAGCGTTGCCATGGGTGATGAACGAGTAAGCAGGAGAGCAGACAAGACACGACTAATCGATCCCGAGGAGAGGACAGATCCAGCCCCGAAATAATACAAACGGTGATTAGTCTTACATTGGCCACCAGTATGTTGCACCTGTGCGCAAGTGTGCGTATGTGTGTCTGTGCATATGTATGTATGTGTGTGTGTGTGTGTGTGTGTGTGTGTGTGTGTGTGTGTGTGTGTGTGTGTGTGTGTGTGTGTGTGTGTGTCCAAGAGAGCCGAGCGAGGCAATGTTGAGGAGAAGGGCTCTCTCCCTCAGACCTCGTTAATAGTCCTCTCTGTGGGGCGGAAGTCAGACCCCTTGGGGGAGGCCATGTAGAAGGACTGGGTCTTGCGCTTCAGGCGGGCGCGCTTGGTGGCCAGCGACAGGCTGCGCTTGCTGGAGGAGATGATGTCGTGGATGAACTTCTTGCAGTCGATGCAGACGTCCATGGTGCTCCAGTCCTCAGTCAGCTCCTTGGGCAGCTCCATCTCGTCTTTGGACGAGGACGAGGACGAGTGATCCCCACGCTTCGACCCCAGCCTGCAAAGAACAGAATAGAACAGAATAGATGGTCTTTATTGTCCCATAAGGATAATCTTTTTCACACATCATTTCATTATATTCCAAGCAGCAGATGTAAATGACTTGGGCATCTCAAAATAGCCTGACTAATCAGTCCCTCGTACTACACTGCATTTTATACAGAGGGGTTTGGCAGTCCTGTATTGAGAAACATTTTCTTCCTGGTTTAAAACAATGAGATGTACCTTTACCCAATCACCAACGTCTGGTCGTAACGTATGCAATTAGCCTAGCTATAAGCCTGCCTACAAAGAACAATTCAAATGTAGCGGTCAATGTCATTACTCACGAACACTCCCCCTGTTTGCTGATTGGCCCAGTAAAGATACGACCTCAGTCAACCATTCACAATGCAGGCTGTATTCACAAAAGAGTGACATTTCGGGCCTTCCAACCCTTCCTCAGACATCTGAAGAAGGATTGGAATGCCTGAAACATCACAGTAAATAAAAACTAAATACTGTCACCAAAAACCTGCTTAAAGTGGACTTTTCTTTTACACACATCGACTGTTCTTTAACCCTGCTCCTAGTTGAAAATCCTGGATGTGTGTACTTTGGTCGCACTGTCATGATTTCACAAAACCACCAGCCAAGACTGGCCTGGAGGGGACGAAAAGACCCAACACAGCCATGCGTGGTGTGATGGAGGGTGCCTACCTGCGGAAGCTGTGTCGATGGTGGCCGTGGCTGGAGGAGGCCTTCTCTGGCTGGGCTGGGGCTGGGGCCGGGGCCGTCGCCCCCTCCTCCTGCTGCTGCTGCTTGGGTAAGGCGGGCGAGCCCAGAGAGTAGATAGGCAGGGTGGCATAGGGCTTGGATGGAAGCCGCATCTGAAGCAGGAATGATTGAATTTAGTCAGGGGTTAAAATATAGAGCTCGTTTGGAATGACTGGCTGGCTGGCTTAAAGCATTACATTCTGGACTTGAAATAGTGAACTTCTTGGCTGAGTACGATGTGGTACAGTGATGTTCGTACAAGATTGTCCAAAAATGTCACTATTTCAAGTCCAGAATGCACTGCTTTAAGCCAGCCACTCAGCCAGCCATTTTAAACAAGCCCATACACACATTGTGGAGCTCCAGTGAGTTGGATACGTAATGGGGGCCATCAACCAAATGTATCCAAATCACTTTTTCAACCCAATCAATTTTTTAACCAACTGGCTTTGAGCTTTCTTTAATAAAGCTCAAAAATAGCAGTTCACTCTGGCTGCTGGTCCCTAGCTCCTTCACGGTTCACCATTTGGCTGTGAACTCAAACTTTGTGGTCAAGCTTGACATTCCTTTTGAACAACGTGATCTCGCTCTCGTCTTTTACGGTGTAAATTATGCACACTGAGATAAAGATACCATGAAGGTATTAAAACATTTGCATGTCACCATGACTAATTATAAGGTTGCAAAATTGGCATGGCTTGCTATTTAAGGTGTTTAAAGTGGCAGGTAGGGGTTGTGAAATGGGCTTACCTTCTTACAGCACTGAGAACACACGGGCCTGTCAAGGTGGGGCAGCAGAACAATAAAAGGGCAACAATTAGTCACACTGCTAAGACGTCACTCCTTTCTCAGGCATGTCTGACTTATCTCCACTGTGTGAGCTACGCCACCCCCTTTTGTTTAAAGACATTATTACCCTGCTGCCATCCAGTCGTGGGTACAGGGCACCTACTTGTAGCAGCAGCCATCTTGGAAACTCACTCATTCCCAACACAATTAGCCTGCTAGCCATCATAAATTAGCGTTTTAATGTTGTGGAGTTGTACTTCTCTGTTTATTTGTATGCTTATTACTGCCTTGTGGCGACTCAGCAATCACATAAAAACTGTTAAAAATGTTAAAAGGGTTTGACTACCATGACGTGGGTGAATTAGAATCTAAACAGGTAAAATGGTTGTGTGTGGCGCTGCCTTCTTTAAAACAAACCATCTCTCAGGGATAATAAAGTCTACCTTTACCTGGGTAGGTGTGGCAGTGAAGAATGAAAGTGGGCTGTGGGGGCAAGGAGGGCGCTGCTCACCTTTTGCAAAACTGGCAGTTGTAGGACCAGGTGAAGAAGGAGAACTTCTTGGTGCGACAGGAAAAGCAGAGCTGCAGTGGGCGGGAACGGACAAGACAGACAGATCTCAGTAAAGAAGATCACATCACAGACGCTACATTGCTAAAAAAATAATCTTCAAAAGATTATGCAACTGTAACTTGCTACTGGTTAACATACCAAACAGTGGCTTTCTGATTTGTGTTCTTGCTCACTTTTATGGCTTTGCTAGTTTTTGCTTACATAAAGCAGTTGTACAGCCAGAAAATATTTTGTTTAAGCAGCCTAATGTTTTCATTTTAATATCTATTGATAAATATGAAATGTTTCTATGTGTAGCTTGTTTGTATTGTATTTCTGTGCGGATGACCCCAGCTCACCTTTCCCTTCTTGAGGGCATTGTAGACATCCTTGTACTGCTGAAACTTCTCCAGTTCGGCTTTCACCAGCACCTGTCGGATATGCATCACCTCCTCCACCGTCAGGGCCAGACACTCCACTGGATAGCAGAACTCCTCCTGGAACACACACACACACACACACACACACACACACAAAATAAGATTTAGCAAGAAATTGCTTGCTATGGTGGACCACATCAAACATTGCTATGGCAACATCAGACATCACAAACCCCAGTTCAGGGGAAGGCAACGCCCCTCCCAAAAAACAACAACAGTCATGCAAGATCCCAGCTTGCACCATCTGTCGACATTACCAAACTACTAATCCAATGGGCATGGGTCATGACTTACACAGACACCTCACAAGATGAGCATGAGATAGCATAGACATAGACATGAAATGCAGCCGTTACCTTGTCCTCCTGAAAGAGATTGGCTGGTCTGCCCTACAACGGTTAAGTGCAGTAACTATGGGAACGCATAAACTGGGAAAAATGCCTTTTATGTGCTTTCCTAATAGTAAAAGCAAGAGATTTAGTTACAAGACAAAGGAGGTGTTATAAAGTCAATTTCCAGTTTAAACTCAATTTAACAAATTTTTCAGTTACTGCCTTTTGGCTTTGTAAGGCAGAGCTGTATAGGCTAGCTTAGCTATAGCACAACGGCACTCTTTTGGCTTTTCAATTTTGCTTACACTGCGTTATGCTCTTAGCTCTGATTTACTCTGATGAAACGCTCAGCAGCATTTTGCCCAGGCATTAGGGCTCCAGCAAAGCTTTTCTTAAATAATGTCAAATGAACATTAAACAAACATACAAATAAACAAACCTAAGATGAAGCCACTTTTAATGGATTCTTGGATGTGCAAGCATTATGATGAAAGTGTACCAGCTTATATGGTAATGGATGCTGGTAATATCACAATATCCACTGCAGTTTCAACAGCCTGCTTGGATTATTCTGTACTGTTGTGACCTGTTGTGCTTTTCTCAGCAGAGTACCCCCTAGTGTCTCCAAGTTAATGGACACTCATAAAAATGAACTGCTTTTCCTTCCCCTTACCCTGTGTATATGTTCTCAACTTAACTGATTAGAGTAACCAGCGAATATGAAAGTCGTCATGTCCACTGAGGTAAGCCAAGTCAGAATTTCTTCAGAATTTAATGTGATCCTACTTCTCGTGATATTCGAGACTTTGTGAGTCTGAGGGTGCCGGGACGGTCACCCAGATATTGCAAGTGTGGTATTCTGTCCACAGACAGCAAGGGCAGTCGATAAAGTCTTCATTCACCTAGTAATGACTCATTTAAGCATCTACAGACTTATAAAGATGATTAATTAACTCGTAAAGGTGCTTTAAGTAGGACAATGGTGTCAAGGTTGTGGTTGCATAGAGGCTGTTAAAACTGCTGAGCATACCTTACTTTGTAAGGGTATGGCTGACAGACACACAGTCATATAGCAATCAGACATTCGGAAACACTTTTACTCAATGGATCAACAAAATACATCACAAGATGTAAACATACACCTAAGCAAAAGAAAACCTTCACGCAAATACCGCTGCAAGTCCCATAATTGCCAACAATATATTTCATGCTTAAATAAAAAAGAAATTGTCTACAATCACAAAAGTACACAAATTGCACAAAGTCCTGTTGGCAATTATGGTCCATGGTGTCCCCCACGTTAGTTTTCCAAGTGCGCAATGAAGCTTTAACCACATGAGCAAGCAGGAGACTTCTCTGGCACACACACAAACACAAACACACACTCCCTCTCTCTCACACACACACACACAGACAAACGTACCGCTCTGGAACCGCTGGGTAAGTCCCCCTGGCCACCAAACAAAAAACGTGGCCATCAGTGACAGGAGTGCAGACGCATGCTGTGACACTACCATGTCCCTATCAGGTGTCTGGGCATGCTTTCCTGTGGTCTATGCCAATGAGTGTGTATCTTGGCATACACCAATAGCTTCTCACAAGCAGGTGATTTTCTTGTTCAAAACAAGTGTGGGACTGTGGGATTTCTTTCATAGAAATTGTGAAAATGGGAAAATGCTGTATAGTTCTTTTTTGTGTAGGGAGTCAAATTACAATTAATTAATTACAATTGCAGTATTTTGGTAGGTGATGAAGATGAGAGTAATGAATTTAACAGGATGCTGTTTGCTTGCTATATTACAAGAGAAGCAAAAAATATATACATTTTCAGAGTGATCTGTGCTCCAATCATGCTTCCCTGTGGATGATGCTGACAGTGTTGTTGTACAAACAGTAAATGTGAGAGTCACTCCATCTCTCATGCAAATTGCACTTTACACCTCCACCAGATGTGTAAAAAGACGAGTTAGTTTATTTTTTAAAGGTGTACTTCCATCGTGTTTTCATTAATTTTGCGGTGGTCTCTAGTATTAATAATTTCCCTGTGCGCTGGTTTTGATGAAAAAAATGTTCTAGTGCTTCTGTTTCAGGCTGTTTTGGTTTGGTGGAGGGGGTGGGGCCGGAAGAACGACACGATTTCACCAGAGACGTGACACGCTCCGTGCAACTTTCTTTCCCCCACAGTCAACTTGATAGCAGAGTAAGGTAAAGGGGAAAAGTCAACTTGACAGCGCTAAAACTGCACACAGAATGTCTTCGGAGATACAGCCTTGTGTGTTTGATCCTGAATCCGAAGAGGAAGGAGAGCTGGCACAAGCACAGTCGCTTCCTGACCGTTTGTCAATGAACGTTTCAGAATGGTAATATTTGCATGACAAAACAGTGCAAGTGCCCGGCTAAATGCAGTTCAGTCATTCAACTAGCCTGCTAATCTTATGCGAGTTAGTCACAGGCTAACATCATTTAAACCCCATTCGGTCAGTTTCTCTTATATGCATTTGCACACGTCTACGTCACGCTGCAGGCCCTTTTCGCATTTGGTCGTTTTTCCCGCCTATTGTCTTCTTTTGACTGATATAGAAAATGGGGGTAGAAAAACATTTTGATATGCAGCATGCATATGCAACTCGAGGTGACCCATCATATTTCAAAAGAGCAAGTACTAAACGGTTTCTCGTGGAAGTACACCTTTAACAAGGAAGTGAACAGAAAAACCCCTGTTATACAGAAAGCCCAACCACAGATGGTGATGATGACCTGACAGTCAACCATGAGGTGGGTAAAACACAGAGTCAGTTACCTTTGGAGCATCCGAGGACAGCTGCAGAACGCAGAGCACATCATTACATCATGGAACTTTACACCCCACTCTACACCACAGCACGTACGGGATATTAAATACTTTTCTGCCAAATTAACACCTTATACTTTGCGAATTACCTCAGCTGATATAGGATATTTAATACATTTATAGGATATTTAATACATCAGCTTAATACCTTAGCTGGTAAGGGATATTTAATACATTTGTGTAAAACCCCTGATTCTCGCATTTCAACCCTGTGTTAATACAGAGCATCGCTTCATTCACCAGTTAGAAATGTCCCTTTGACAGTGAGTTCCTGGTTCCTGGTCTGTAGTAGTAGCCCAGTCTAAGTCTCACCACATACATTTACAACTGTTGCCATGACGACTTAATTTATGGCCCTCACACTTAATGGCACAAACAACAGCCCATTGACAGGTCAGCTGACCCCCGACTAGACAGCTAATTTAGACCCTTTAGTGTCTCTGGTGATCGCAAGATCCCAACACAACACCCCAACTATAGCCATCTTTAAAACACACAACCTAATTCATTTCACTAGGTAGTTATTGTGCCTGGATCAATGACCCAGTTGTTTGTCCAGGACTCACACAACAATTTTATGCCATGAAATACAACCCAAAATGCTATGCGAGTTTTTCTTTTCGTATGGAAACTGTTGAAATGCAATGCCATGCATGTGTGCCCTCTAAAGCTGCTTAAAATTGCTGCTTAGAAATAGACAGGCATTTTATACTCTCTGACTTATTATTGATCCAGGAACAATAACTACTTCTTGAAATCAAAACACAGCTGAAACTTCTCCTATTCATCAACAACCTTGGCCTTTCAGCTCTTATTTTGGGTACAGCACCCTTGAGGTTCCTCAAAAGATGCCATCTTCACAAATTATTATTAGTGCCTGTAACACTGCACACAAATGATACCTTAGCTCAAGAATAGTCTGTAAAGGTCAGAGCTCGGGCTAAGGAACCTACCAAGGACTTGGAGCTCTGCCGAGACGGCGACACGAAGGGGCGAACGCTGGTGGGGGTCTCCTTCTCGATGGAGTGCCTCCTCTGGGCCGGTGCGGGGCGCTTGTCTGGCTGGGGGGTGGAGGAGATGGGGAGGAACCTGGGAGGAGCTGAAGACCAGAGATGATGTATAGTTAGTACACATGAAGACATACAGTTAGCACACACGAAGACATACATTTGGTACACACGAAGACACGTGTGATAAGTACACAATAACATTTGATGTGTATACATGAAGAGTGAAAGTCTATTTGAGGAGGAAAATCTCAGGAGGGGGGGAACAAAAATTATGGTGGAGGTCAATGGGTAAGAAGAGAAATAAAGAAAGAATGAAAGAAAGAAAGAAAGAAAAAAGAAAGAAAGAAAGAAAGAAAGAACGAAGGAAGGAAAGAAAGGGAGAGAGGGGAAACTCTTACTCTTCTTGCCAGGAGTGATGGCCTCTGGAGAGGTGTCCTCTATCATGGAGGGGGACATGCTGGAGCTGCTGGCTGACACACGGCTGGGCTCCTCCTGGAGGGTAGGACACGACACGAGAGCCCATTCAATTTAAATATAACAGTGCTTCTCAAGGCGAGGTCCGCAGACCACTAGTGGTCCACAAGAAATCCCAAGTGGTCCGCAAGCAGTTGGTTTAAAACATGGTTTTCATGTTTAACATACCTATTTATATTCATCTCCATGGCATTTCCTAGTTACAGCTGTGATGCTGCACCAATTCATGTATTTACATAACCCTGTTAGCCTCAGAAGGGGGGTGGGGGGGGGGTGATCCTTGCGTTTATTTTATTTTTTTGGGGAGGCGGGGATCCTTGGTCTGAAAAACTTAGAAAACTTGACAAACACTGTAAAATACCAATGCAAAAAGGAAGGTTTTCCTCACCCCCGTCACCCTGGTGCTTGCAATTTTTCAATTGTTCTTCTGTTTGTTTTGAAAATTCAGGACAGTCTGAGAAGGTTGTATTAAATTGAAGGTTCCAGGCACCACCATCTTTGCCAGTTCATTCTATGAATGAACACACACACAGGTTGCACACTCACGTCGGACTCTGAGCTGTCCAGTTCTGCTAGCGTGGGGGCCTTGAGGAGCCTCTTCCTCTGGCAGAGCGGCTGGGACCCCCCCACCCCTCCGTTCATGGGGCTGTGTGCGGCCGGCGTGCCGTTGGAGAGCGCCAGAGTGCTGATGGCCAACTTCCTGGGCGCGTCCGGGGTATTGCCTGCGGAATGTCAGACACGTCGTTAGAATCCCAACACAAATCACAAGTCACGACCTGACACTCACAAAAAGAACTTGCCGCATGCATAAACTTTGCCACAAAACCAACACATTTAGGGGGTGTTTACATTGGCAGTTTTTTTTCTCAGATGTGGGTGGATGTTCTACATTATATTCCTATGATACAGGGTGTTTCTGACAAAAAAAAAAAAAAGTCCTGGAGCTTTTCAAAATGTTGCTGCCGGTGTTTTTTTTTCCTCCTTCCCCAGGTGGTTTTCAAGTTGAGAACATTTCTACTCTCCAAGAAAAAGCATCCTACGTAAAGTGCCGTTTTTCACAGCTGACCAATGAACGAGAGTTTGTGTCACAGTAAAAACTCTTAAGTTCTTCATACAGACAAAACGGGAATGTTCGTTGCCATCCTCGTCGGCATCCAACGCCAAAACAAGGGCTAATTTTCTCATCCTCGACATTGTAAATAACAGTAACAGCTGCTAGTTAACACTGATACAAGTTAGTGTAACCTCTTTGATGCTGCAACATACTTGTGTTTCAGAACGAACTGTTGTCATGGGGATTAAGAAAATGCTCTGTGTTTTTGTTTTTTTTGGCAGGAAAACCCTGCCGGCTTTTTATCTTTTAAAAAAACGCTCTGGTCAAGTGTTTTCTGTAATTAAAAAAACGCCAATGTGAACACCCCCTTACACAAGAGCAAATCAAAGTGAACTACAGGGGCATCTGAGGTGACTCCTGCAAATGTCAGGAGGACATGTGACCAGAATCCAATAAAAGCAATGTAGTCATGACCTGAGACTCAAACAGGAACGCATAAAATTGATAATTGTTCACAACAACAAGGCTTCACAAAAAAAAATCTGCAACGTGTCCACAAAGGATTTACAAAATATTAAGTTAACTTTGGGACAACCCGAGCTCACAATCAAGTGTGTACACACAAGAACTACGACAGATCACATCAGAACACCTCAGATGAGTGAGCGAAGGAAATTATTATTTATGGAAATATGATAACATTTCTACCATAACTACCCTTAGGCAACACAAAGACCAGTGCCAGAAGTGGCTATATTAGATTAAACTATTACGGAAACAGTGAAACAGCCACAGAGAATTTAAGCAAATAGAACTTTCAACAATGTAGTTCAGTGCCTTCTGTTTTCTCCACATCAACCAGTCAATTCACAAGACCTCATGAATACAAGAAATTAAAGCTTAACGAGGCATTTTCCAAGTCCAACAGTCCATCACTCCATACAGCATGAGGTCCACCGACCACACATGGACCCAACGCATCCCTGTAAATAATATTGCAGTGGCATCGTTTTACTCTTCACACCCCCTTTGGGACTTTTAGTTTTAGCTGCTCATGCAAACCACAGCTAGACCTGTCTCCATCATCTGTGGCCAAACAGGAGACACTTCAGGACGCAGTCGAGTAAAAATAACTCTGAGCATATTAAATATTGATGACTGCAAACGGCTAGCGTTACATAACGGCTCTAAATCTATACTAATCCTGGTTTAGAAACAGCAAAAATGCTGAGCTTAACCATATAAGCCTTCGGTACATACTGTCAGAGAAACGGAGAACGGTTACAGTTATCGGATCATATGTACATGTGCGCACACACACACACAAACACACACACAGGCTTGGATGCAGACAAACACACTTCATTATTTCATTCTACCAAAAACTGTTATTGGCTCACACACACAGGCACACACACAAAGCTGAGACTCGCGTCAACGCACGCACACTCACACAAAGACATGCACACACACACACACACACACACAGTATTAAAATCACTCATTCTGGAGGTCTCAGCATTCATCCTCTGTGGTTAGAGCGGGCATAGCCAAGGCAGTGGTCAGTGGATACTTTACCTGAGCTTCGGAACAAATCTTGCGGAGTGCTGATGCTTTTTCCTGCTCCTACACAAGAGGGACACATCCTTCAATACCATCCAGTCAGTCAGTCACCAAACGCACAAGCTTGCGCATACCATCTAAGCTGCCTTCACTGAGTGACACTCAGTCAGGTGAATGGAAAACTCAATCATAGCCAAAAATGATAATCGTGAGCACAATCGTGGGCAAAAATTATAACGTCAGCATAATCGTGCATTCACAAAATGAAAGTAACCCGTTACACAAAATCCACTAGTGTCAGCCCGTCCAATAAAATGCATAGCTTGATGCATGTTCAACTTCATTGCAGTTGTGAACAAGGGGCACATCACAAAAAAAGGCAGAAGTGCACACACACACACACACACACACACACACACACACACACACACACACACACACACACATATACACACACACACACATATACACACACACACACACACACACACACACACACACACACACACACACACACACACACACACACACACACATATACACACACACACATATACACACACACACACCTCAGCCACATCAAGAGCAGCAGTTAGGTGGGGTAGTGAGTTAGCAAAGTGAGAGTAGTTGCAGACACCAGAGAGGGAGAAGATGAGATTTGGGCACAAGAGGTCATCCCTCCTTTACCTGGAGAATGGGCCAAACTGCTACCTTCTAACATGTATTTTGGTCTATTTTGAGTTATGACAATTTAAGCTAGAGAAATCCTGCCTCCTCCACTCTGAAGGTTTTAGACACAGTCATAACTGGCGCTACTTATGGTACACTGTTAACTTGAGCATAAGGTAATTACTGGAGTTATCAGACTGAAGAAAAATTCCACTTCCACTTCTAAAAGTAACATTCAACATGTGCATCACTGGTGCCTTACAAGTTTAAATCTATAAAATCACAAGCCTCCCAAGGTTAGACATTTTTCTTTCCTTTTTTTATTCTTGTCCGTACTTTTGGATTACAAATAGCATTATTTAGGTTATTGTATTAAAACTTAGAATTAAATTAAAATACAGCTTTATGCCTATTTAATCCATCTGGGCTACACTGAGTGATGGCCGCCCTTCATTGTACTTCCATGAATGGAAACAGAGATTGAATGAATGACAGAGGATGTCATTCCCCTTTACGTAATTTGCTGCTGCTGCATCATACAGTGTGTCTCTGACCCTGGGATTACCCTGACTGATATTACTAATCCCTGTGTTCCTGCTTCATTCACAGACTATTCGCCCAGCGACGCGGCAGCTAATCCAAATGGAACTGCCTGTGTTTGTGTAACAACTATGTTCAGACCCACCCACGAGCTTCCACCCACCCGTCTCTCCCGATGAATTATGTCATGTCTTCAATCAGCACAAGGGCTTTGGGAACAAATAATGTCATTATTTCACTGATTTGTTTTTTATTTCTTTATTACAATTTGCTTAATAATCAGCATGAGTGCTTTAGACAGTAGAGCTCTGATAAAACAAGAGTGGGATTATTTTAGTCAGTTATTCTCCTCATCCAACAGTGATCATTTCCCAACCAAATGTATATTTGGCATTCTAATATCTGGTTTAGATTTTTCTGAAACACCCCTAACACTAACGTTTTTTTAATTATTATTTCAATAGATTAGTTCAGAGACCAACGTATTAACGAATCATCTAGTGATCCTGGCTCCTTCTCTCCTCTTCTCTCTCTCTCCACAGGAGGAGTCTGCTCCCATGCCACAGTTGGCAAAACACTGTCGCCATGGCAACGCCTCCCATGGAGGGCCACAAGAGTAAACAAGGAATATTTCTGGGTGTGAGGGGAGGGGAGATTCCAACAACAGCACAACAGGACACGACAGGGTAATACAAAACACATGTGCCAAAGCCAGGCAATGATGGTGCAGTCAGACTGGGGGAGGGGGGGGGGGGGGTAAATTTTACCTGAGGAGTCAAAACTGAATGACATGCTAAGCGGTCGCATTACTGAAAGAGAGATAAAGGTACAGGGGTTGGAAACAGAGACAGGTTGGGGAAAGGGGGGGGGGGGGGGGGCATATTACAGGACCAGAAAAGAGGGGTAAAGGACAGAGGGAAAGAGGGAAGGAGGGAGAGGAGAATTACAGTAAGCATTCAGTTTTGCCAGAGAGTATTACTCAATGCCAGCAGACCTGCTTTGAGTACAACACACCACATATATGGGAATGGGCAGGTTACATAACTTGAGCTTACAGTTCCTGTCTGCAGTAAGCCTGCGTGTCACTCAGATTGCTTAGATAGGTCACTCAACACTCAAGCACGCTATGAAAAATGTACCTTCTTCCATGCACTGAAAATGTAATTATAACCCTTCACACATAGCCTCTGACATGACACACAACATGAACATGTGCAATTTTCGCTTAAACTCAAGCTAAACAGGCATTGGTAATCCACCTAAAGCTTATACTGTTTAAATAAGAATGGTGCCAGTTAGAGTTTGTTGTTGCAGGCCCAGTAAAAGTGTACTTATATTCCCATTGCGTAAAGCTTACTTGATCTCCATGAGGCCTTGAACACCCTGACCCGAAACAATCTTCAACGTATAGAGGACACAACAGACCCAATCCGATTAAGCTTATTGCCTTGTGTCCACTTTCACTGTTAGTACACTCAATCAAATTGACTCAATAGTCAGGGCACTAAAAGAATGCACACCTCTCTTAGACCAAAGGGCTGTATTCTGCAGAGAAAGTGAAAATAAATGAGAAATCCCTTTGATGTACTCTCAAATTTAGAGGATTCAGTGCAAGCTCTATTTTAGCCTGATGAACCAGACCATTTCACTATAACCTGGCTTAGCTCTTTTCACCAAGTTTTATTAAAATCGAGCAGGTGGTTTTTTGGGAAACCCTGTTAACAGCTAGGATCAGAAATTCCCCTAAGCATAGTATCAAGCATTGTGAGTAAATCTATCACAACCTTATACTTCAAAATCACATTCACTTTCATTCTGCTGCAGTACCGAAATCCATCACGACACATAGAATAAAAATATATAATCCCTATACATAATAAAAATATGACCCAGTCACAGTTACATAACCATGGCCAATTTCTGCATTAACCTGTACACACTAAACAAACAAACACTTACCCACCACACTCAAATTACACAACATTCATAATTGCTGACAACATTATGGATGATCTCCTTCGAATGTCACAACAGATCTACACTTGGAGCAGTGTAGCAGTCTCTCACACACACACACACACACAGACACAAGCCAGAGGCATCATGGTGGAACTGTGGGTGGTAATAGCATTGATGAGACAGAAGTGGCAGGCTTGAAATGAAAGCGATGTGACACACAGACATAGTAGAGGACAAGCACTAGCCAACAGACAGTAGCCATGCATGAGCACACTGCAGCAGAGAGTGTGATGGGGGAGAAAAGCTAAAGATGGCTGGGGTTTGTTGTTGTTCTCACCTCCTTTCTCTGTGCTTTCTTAGAGAACAGTCAAGCCATCAAACACACACACACACACACGCATGACTTGATGTACATACAAACATCAGCATTCATGAGCCCAATTAATTTCAGTCCCATTGGGCACTGTGAAAGCATTTTATACATCATTAAATATTAAAGTTCAGTGAGGGATGCAGGAAAATGAATGTACTACATGGAGCCCATGTGTAACAATAAAAGCAATTCATTTTCGGATTTCAATTCGGATTATTCTTGGAGGGTGTGTTACATCTCTGAAATGCATGGTTTTATAATGTGTGGGTGTATGCGTGCGTGTGTGTGCGTACATGTGTGTGTTCGTGTGTTACATGTGGAAAGGATCTGCAAATCAGCACTTTCAAGTGCACGGGTGCATCTATTGATCCATGTGGACCTTACCCAGTCAGTTGCAGTAGGTCATGTCTGGAAACGTGTATGTGTGTGTGTGTGTGTGTGTGTGTGTGTGTGTGTGTGTGTGTGTGTGTGTGTGTGTGTGTGTGTGTGTGTGTGTGTGTGTTACATGTAGGGAGGACCTTACCCAGTCTATTGTGGCAAATCGTGTCTGGAGACACTGGTGGGCGTTGGTGTGTGGGGGGTGTGTGTGTGAGAGAGCGACAGAGACATGTGGAGAGGACCTTACCCAGCCTGTTGCGGCGAATCATGTCTGGAGATACGGGCCTCAGCTTCCTCTCCGACTTGATCTCCTCCAGGATTCGCTCGTGCAGACTCCGGGGCCGTGGGGGGTGGGGCTTCAGCTTGCGGGCCGCGACCTGATTGGACACAAACAACACCAGTGACCATCTCAGACACCTTAGGGCTGCACGCAAACCTGCATGATAATTACTGCATTACTTGCTAAACGCCACAAAAACACTGCTTCATCAAATAGGGAAAACATGCCAGTAAGAAAGAAAAACAAGAAAGCAACAAAGAAAGAATGAAAGGAAAAAACAAGATAGATAGAAAGCAGGCCATCATCAAACTACCAAACAAACGACAACAAAGAAACAAAGGTCTTACTGGGTTGAGGGGTGGGCGAGATCTGATGAAGTCCAGGATGACCTCGTGGGCACTCTTCTTTAACCTGGGCGGAATGTCTCCGTTCACCTGCGGCATCACCACAAGGAAGACAGACAGGTGTCAGAAAGGTCAAAGGTTATGGGTCTGACTGGTCTGAGACTGGACAGGACACATTTTATCCCCTAACCATAATGGCCTGTCCTGAGAACCAAAATAAAGTATACTACACTTTACAATTTCCCTTAAGGGATCAAATATATACAAGTTAAGTTAAAAGAGGACAGACACTTAATTCAGCTGTGTAAGTGGCCTTTGTTCGATTTTATGTAGTTGGCTTGAATCAGGCTGTATCAAGTCAGCTACACTTAATCAAATAAACATCCACTCCTCCACACACACACACACACACACACACACACACACACACACACACACACACACACACACACACACACACACACACACACACACACACACACACACACACACACACACACACACACACACACACACACACGAGGATTAAATGTTAAAAACGTTTTAAAGAAGGTTTGGGTTTCTATACTGTACAGCACCTTGGATGTACACATGAAACTCCTTTAAACACAATATACCACTCAGCATTATTACTACTCAATCTTATTCTTATCAATACTTTAGTACTTCATTTGCAATTAAATAGCATACATCCTTTGCATACAGATATTAAAAATACTACAGTGTCGACACAAAATATGGCCCAAATTCATGGCAGACATGTGTGTTTCAATTGTGCTTGCACACAAGACAACACAAAGGAGTAATAAGATAAAAATTAATTAATAAGATGATGCATTTATTCAAATAGCTGTGATGAAAGAACTATGAGCAAAGGTCGTGCTCACTCAGTGCACACATGGATAAGGTGGACCATGGTGCGGCGTTTGAAAGAGAAAAGTAAATCTCTAAAGTTCCCCCATTCAACTTGTAGCCTGCTGTTAACCCGTAGCCTACTGTTAGTCATCTGTAGATATCTGATATCTACGTCAGGTCTGTCACCCGGGTTATAAAACAGTGACGAAACTAGTACAGCCCTTATGGAAGCTTTTGTGTTATCTGATACGAAGGGAACGTTCAGGGTTTAAGAAGAAATGACTGAAGCAGAACTTTTTAAAAATGCAATACAAAGATACAAATGCTAATGTATGCACCAGGAAATGACCTAACAATAATTGAATTGTTTTTAAAATCTGGATTGTCTACAGTACCTGACATCAGAATTAAAAATTGTCTTCATAACCTGAAGTTGCCTGTGGCTTTTTAATAAAATGGAAAATCCTGTTTAAATTAACAGCAGCACCATGCAATGGTCTGTCTGTTTTGTCAGTGTATGTGTGTGTGTGGTTTGGCACAGTGTGAGGAGAGCTATAAAGCATGGGGAAATGAAGTTCTCAGCGTTTGACTGGAAAGAAGTTACCAATCAAGAAAAAAACCTTGCCCTCTCCGTCTCTCATTCATTGCTGAAATGAGCTGAGGTTCCTTCTGCTTCTGACTGTCTGTGTAGTTCCCCATCTCACACTCTCTTGTGAGTGAGTGTCCCAGACAGAGGGAGGGAGAGAGACACAGACAGGGAGAGAGAGATAAAGCGAGCGAGCGAGAGAGAACGAGAGAGAGAGGCAGAGAGAAAGAGACAGAGAGAGAGAGAGAGAGAGAGAGAAAAAGAGACAGACAGACAGACAGACACAGACAGACAGACAGAGAAATAGAGGAGAGAAAGAGAAAGGGAAAGAAAGAGAGGGAGAGAGGAAGAGACAGAGAGAGAGAGAGAGAGAGAGAGGAGAGACCCACCATGACCTTGCGCAGCTTGTAGCGCTTGGAGCGGATGTCGTCCATGAGCATCTCGTAGGGCGTGAGCTGGAACTCGATGGGCAGCGGGTTGTACTGCCGCTCCTGCACCTTCTTCAGCTTCACCCCGTCACGCAGGTCACGCATCACCTGCACCCAGAACCGAGCCTGCACACACACACACAAACATGGGTACATGAGACCACAATGGAGCCTCAATCTAGCAACAGTAATAAATAATTAGGTGAGTGTGTGAGTGTGCACATGTGTGTGCGTGTAAATTAGTGTTTTTCTTTGTGTGAGTGAGTGTGTATTTGTGTGTTTGACAGTATGCAACTGTGTTTGTTTGCGTGTGTGTGTGTGTGTGTGTGTGTGTGTGTGTGTGTGTGTGTGTGTGTGTGTGTGTGCGCGCGTGTGTGTGTGCGCGTGTGTGTGTGCGCGTGTGTGTGTGCGCGTGTTACCCAGTCAGCATTCTGTAGTTCGTTCAGATCTTTGACTGGCTCCTCTGGGGCACCCCCCTCCATCCGCCGCAGATTCTGAAACAAACAGGAGAAATAAATGAACAAACAAATTCAATAACAAACAAACGTGACCACCAACCAAACAGAGACATAGAGACAGAGACAGCCAGATAGCTTTGAGGTCAATCAAACAGAGGCATTCAAACATGCATGTTCACCCTCATGCACACACAGACACACACACACACACACACACACACACACACACACACACACACACACACACACACACACACACACACACACACACACGTGGGGATGAGATTTTTTTTCCACTTTTTCTGGATGCCTGTGTGTAAATTGACTGCATCCTGTTCAAACAGGCATCAGACAGATGCCAGACAGCAATTACCCTGTGTGTGTGTGTGTGTGTGTGTGTGTGTGTGTTGTGGGGAATCGATGGCTGGCTAATGCAGCCCTTTTACAGCAGTCAATGCATCCAGGATGGCACAGGATGACAGACACAGGGGTCATGTGGGATTCAGACAATAACGGGGGTGGGGGGGGAGCGCCACTCATCAATACTCCACTAGTGTACCAAATACTCCACTACTGTACCAAATACTCCACCTGTACCCAATACTCCACTACTGTACCCAATACTCCACTACTGTACCCAATACTCCACTACTGTATCCAGTATTCCACTACTGTACCCAATACTCCACTACTGTATCCAATACTCCACTACTGTATCCAATACTCCACTAGTGTACCAAATACTCCACTACTGTACCAAATACTCCACTACTGTATCCAATACTCCACTACTGTATCCAGTATTCCACTACTGTACCCAATACTCCACTACTGTATCCAGTATTCCACTACTGTACCCAATACTCCACTACTGTATCCAATACTCCACTACTGTATCCAATACTCCACTACTGTATCCAATACTCCACTACTGTATCCAATACTCCACTACTGTATCCAGTATTCCACTACTGTATCCAATACTCCACTACTGTACCCAATACTCCACTACTGTACTCAATACTCCACTACTATTGCTCTGCTGTGCTGCGGGAGGAGTGCTTTATGAATGCTGTGGCATCTGGCCCAAGTCAGGTCGGCCAAGTGCTTGTGGGCAATCTAAGCGATTGATATTACAGTGGTGTATTAATCACCAACAAAATACTGGTACTTAACGTTTGATGTATTTAGAGCTTCACTGGGACCTCTTCAATAAAAGAAGAGCTGTGCGTAAAATACATCAGGGCTGCTTCCTGAAACACTATCAGTTGACTAGCTGTGTGGGTGCGTTCCCTGAGCTAGCTGTGTGTGTGTGTGTGTGTGTGTGTGTGTGTGTGTGTGTGCGCTCCCTGAGCTAGCTGTGTGTGTGTGTGTGTGTGTGTGTGTGTGTGTGTGTGTGTGTGTATGTGTGTGTGTGTTATAAAAAGGTTGACTGCAAGAGAGGGTGGAGGTATATGTGTGTGCGATTCTGAAACATCAACACCACCCCCCCATCAACACCAATCACTGTCAGTCACGCTGTAATCAAAGCGCCGTGCTGCAGAATACTGGGAGCTCTGCTGACACTGCCTTCTCAGAGCCTCATCCCACGTCTCTTGTGGATTGCTTCACACACACACACACACACACACACACACACACACACACACACAGCTAGCCCGGGGAAAACGCACACATACACAGCTAGCCCAGGGTGCGCTCACACACAAACACACACACCTTGCCCACGTAAGCGTCTTCTCACACCAACTAGGCTTTTATTTATGTACAAACAAACACACACGCACGCACACACAGACACACACTGATGCCAATACCCTGACCCTTCTGTTGAAACGGAGGAGTACTACATTTATTAATGGACCATTGACTGTAAAGTGCACCGGGGGCTACCTGCCAACCCCTCAGGATCACACACACAGCCTCTGACATACTAATCACTTTATTGCACACTCTCCATCAGCCTCCATCCCTTGGCTTTCACTGTGTGTGTGTGTGTGTGTGTGTGTGTGCGCGCGCGCGCACACACGTTTATTCCCTGGGCTAGGTATGCGTGTGTGTGCGTGCGTGTGTTCCCTGGGCTAGCTGTGTGTGTGTGTGTGTGTGTGTGTGTGTGTGTGTGTGTGTGTGTGTGTGTGTGTGTGTGTGTGTGTGTGTGTGTGTGTGTGTGTGTGTGTGTGTGTGTGTGTGTGTGTTCCATGGGCTAGCGGTGTGTGCATGTGTGTGTACGTTCATTCCCTGGGCTAGCTGTGTGTGTGTGTGTGTGTGTGTGTGTGTGTGTGTGTGTGTGTGTGTGTGTGTGTGTGTGTTCCATGGGCTAGCGGTGTGTGCATGTGTGTGTACGTTCATTCCCTGGGCTAGCTGTGTGTGTGTGTGTGTGTGTGTGTGTGTGTGTGTGTGTGTGTGTGTGTGTGTGTGTGTGTGTGTGTGTGTGTGTGTGTTCCATGGGCTAGCGGTGTGTGCATGTGTGTGTACGTTCATTCCCTGGGCTAGCTGTGTGTGTGTATGTGCGTCGTCCCTGTACATTACATAAGCTGCTGTAGCTCAAATCCTCTGCAGCATTCACACACGTCTCACTCCGTGCGGTGCCAGAGCAGTGATGCAGAACGTTACAATGTGTGTATGCATGTGTGTGTGTGTGTGTGTGTGTGTATGTGCGTGTATACGCTCATGAGTACATGGGCTAGTTTGTTTGAGTATGTGTTTTGACATAGCTGTAAGATTTTAACTTTGAGTGCAGTAGCTGATCCAGTGTGTGTGTGTGTGTGTGTGTATACTGTACATGTGCGTGTGTGTGTACATGGGCTAATTTGTTTGTGTTATGTCTTTTGCCATAGCTGTGAGTTTTTGTTTTTGGGGCCAAGTAGCTGATCCAATGTTCTTAAGGATGCTTAAACCCCTTAGCGACACTACACATACCACATGAGCCCTGTTGCTCCATACCACATTTTGCCGCAAGAACAGTCTGTCTGTTGTTACGTGACTGTGATACAGACAGAGGGATCAAGTCACTTGCAAACATGAAAGCACCTACAGGGTAAACAGCAACAAACATGAAGTCATTCTTTAGACACACCCACCATTTAATAGCTTTTAAGCGCAGCAGTGTATGCAAGGCATGCTGGGAATTTTTCGTTTTTAAGATGGTGACAACACCTTTCCATCATAACCCTTAAGAACTTTAACTGGTTGGGGAAGATGTGAACCCAACAAACCCTTTAGGCCAGACAAGCTAAAGGCAGTCAGACAGGGATACAAAATGTCTGGCATTGGGCAAACTCTAATACCTGTGCCAAGGCATTTTTCTAAGCCGCTTTGCCACTGTGTGGTGCTAATTTGAGTCAAAACATTTTTTTATTGGGCAAATCTGGCTCGTGGCATGTTGTAATATTATGATACCCACCCTCATTGACATTTTAAGCGCTGGGGCAAAACTAAGAGGTAACGGAACTACTTAATGCTTCTCATGTCAGTACCATGAGTTAAGGATAGAAAAGAGACAAACCTTGTGAAACAAACTTTGTGAAACACTATACTTCATAGTTGATGCAAGTTGATAGTTTTGTTCGATCTGTCAGTGTTATCGAGAACTGTGAAACACCTAATCACTGCTTCAGTTATCTACTAGTCCATGTTTGTATGCCATGGTTGTCCTTGAATACCACAACAAACTGTTTTCATATTATCTAGGTCGCTGGTGTAGAGTTTTGACTGTGGGGCGAGTATCTAGTATAACACGCCTTCAAAATAGGTTTCTACCACGACCACAGAGGAGATGCAAACACTGTAGGCATTAAACCTGACACTACGGATGATGCGGTTTCTGAATGAGACTGTGACCGTTTAGCCTGGCAGGCAGAGGAGTTTTTAACACATTGTGATCTGCAAGCTTCCCTCATTCAGCCATGACTCACTCACCGCCTCAGCCTTGTCAGTCTTTCAACCCTTGCCATCTCTCAAAGGAAAACACACTTATCTTCTCTATAAATACCACCCCTGGTCTTCACACGTTTGGCCCAGGATGTCCTCCTGGGACTGTTACAAAATTGCTTTTGCATCATTGCTGTAAGACATGACTGTCACTTGACTCTAGATGAGTAAAAGGTGCTCCTAGAGACTGTACTCACTGCAAAGCCACAGCTGACCTTAGACATTTGTCCCAATATGATGTGTTTTGTCCGATGCCATCACAGGAAAGATGCATCACAGGCCATCACAGGAAAGATGCAAAAGCAATTTTGTAAGACCTGATGTCACTTGACATTGACAATCCATCTTCGACACCTACTGTATCACTCAAACATCCTTCAGCTCCCAGATACTGTGCTCACTGCAAAGCCACAGCTGACTGTTGATGTCTGGGGAGGTTTCCCTGTTACCATTACATGCCGTCCCCTGCCAACTGATGATGCCAATCCACTAATATCATTCCACCTACAGCAAATCTAGCTTGCAGTGCAGCACAACGACTAAACATCAGAGCACCCCAAGTAGACCTCACCTCCTTGCCACATGTGTCCTACTCAAGTTGGCAAACTTAGATGGTGCTGTTCTAGCTGATAGCATGGTGAACAGTACTTCTGCCATACCCTTTGTCATATCATCTAAGTGTTTACTTACCATCAAAGTATCTCCCTATTGTTCTTTTAAAGTGTATGCCTCAGCTCCTTGGCAGAAGTATTGTTCACCGTATTACATTTTACCATCAAACTGATTTTTGGAAATGTTATTTTAATGTTTAAAAAGCTCTTCAAGTGTTGCTTTAAGTAGGCCTCACCTCCTTGGCACTCTTGATCTTCTCCAGGAAGGTGCGCAGCTCCTTGGTCTCAGCGTAGAGAGCGCGGCACACCGCCTGGTAGTGGTTGGGGCCGTCTGAGGGACTGGGCAGGTGGGACGTGCACAGCTGAGGGGGAAGAGGAGCATGTGCAGGGTTAGAGACCCATGTACATCATAAACGGAATGTAATACAGGCTGACAAATGAATATACATATGCATGAGGCTGCCTTTGAGACAGAACATGACCTTGTGAGATCATTGCTCAGTGAATACATGTAGATTCATATCAAAACAATCCGTTTAATTAATGTCAATGAAAAAATAAATCAACTTCCAGACCTACAAGTCTGTAAATCTTCATGATTAAACTGTCTGGTTTAAACACTCATCCAGCAGTCGCCCCCACTATTTCACATATCCCTTGTGATCAGGTAGTGAAGAAATACCAAATATTGACATATACTATAAACCAGACTTAGCCTCTTTATTGTTGTCCTTTGTCAGTAACTCACACAGTATTTAGTATAGTGGTCATTTATATTATGCTACTTGTCAATATGTTTATGCTTACATGCTCATATAGAGAGAACTTTAGTGAGTAGAAAGTCATTTTTCAGGCTCTGCGGATTTCATCACATTTATCACAGTCAAACAATCAAAACATTAAATCAGAATTATGAAATGCATAATTTATTCAAGAAATGCTGACTAATGCAATTAATTATGTATGCATGTATGTGCGGGTGTTGCACTGGAAAAGTACAGAATCGTGTTTACTGTAGATGCTATTTATGGACTTTCACAATATCCGAGTCATCAGCAGAGATCATCATTATCATTATCATCATCATCATCGTGCTTTAGACACATCTCAGACAGACGCCTGCGCTGGCCCAGCCCTCCTGTGGCATGATTGGCAGGTGTAAACACACACACCCAAATACATGAAGCACATTCTCTCTCTCTCTCACACACACACACACACACACACACACACACACACACACACACTCACACAAGCCTTTTTTAGACCAGATCAAGCAGAACCAAGCAACCGCATGCCTGGATGCAGGTAGGCTGCCAAATTATCCTGACCTGCCAGAACCCAAACCTGCTGAATAACATTTCTGGCCCAGCTCCCCTCCCACTCCCGCCCTGCCCTGGAATGAGAGAAGATGAGGTGATGCAGGTGTCAACAATCATCTCCTCCTTCCTAGAACAGGGACAATGCAGACGAGAGGGCAGGAGAGGAAAAAATAGAACAAGAAACACAGAGAGAATCATCTCCTCCTCCCTAGAGCGGTAACACTGCAGATAAAAGGGCAAGAGGGAAAAAAAAATAGAAAACCTGTTGTTGTTAAAGCCCTCTTTAACATTCCTGTCTGGCAAACTCCCTCAAGTCAGGTATTCAGAGACATGGAGGGAGGGGTAGAGAGAGAAAGACAAAGACAGAGGTAGAGGTGTAAAATTAAACTTCAGCTCAATTAAGCTTTCAATCGAGTAAGGGAAGGCAAAGACTGATATGAAGGTGAGAGATGCGTCATTACGCCGACAGTCAGAAGGGGAAAGAGACACATACAAATGGAAACACCTTCCACATACTCAGTGGTGACTATGCAACCTGTACTCTGTGTCAGCTATGCAATCAGCTGCAATTCCATATAGGGTTCAGTAGGGTTCATATTAAATCAACTTCTTGAAGTTGTGTTGAAGCAGCTGCAAGGGTCTGTGACATTTGTCTGCAAGCATCTTGCTCTTGCAAGTTTTCGGATAATACATGACATGGTCGCATTTTGGTGACATCCTCGCACCTTTTGGCCAAAGTCTGACAATTTTTCAATTTCTTTCATCATGGAACACTTTCGGCCCAGAATGCATGCCTGACTGTAGTCGACCGCACACATTTTTATAATAATAATAATAATAAAACTTTACTTGTATAGCACAGTTCATACATGCAATATGCAACTCAAAGTGCTTTACAGTTTGGCAGGGCTGTTACAAGACAACATTTCTTGCGGTTCAGTGGTGTCAGAGCAGATAAATACAGTAGCAGACTGACTCTTGCATGAACACAGGTAGGCAGTCCTTGTAGGCCCTAGTCAGCAATCTTTGTAGTCTAGTGGCGCTAGAGCTATGCAATGCCCTGCTGATGTGGGCTCTTATGTGAACATAGGTCGGCAGTCTTTGCAGGCCAGTGGCACTAGACGAGGAAAGTTCATTTAGGCGTAGTCGGTTGTTAGTGTCCCCAGGGAGCAACAGGGGTGAGGAAAAACTCCCTGTTTGTTTGATTTGCGTGAATTCAGGAAGAAACCTCAGGAATCAGTGAGTAAAACTCCCTGTTTTTCTAGGAAGAAACCTCAGGCAGAACCACGTCTCCCAGGGTAGCCCATCTGTCAACTCATTTATCAAGTCGAATGTGCCTACAGAAACTCCTGCGTAGGGGGTTCAGTCTGAATCAAACAGCCACCTGTGGTGACTATGCAACCTGCAGACATCGGCCATGCATTTAGCAGCAACTCCATGTAAATCAGCTGACTGCTCCCACACTACCACAACAGGCCTGCACCACCACTCATCTCCTACATTCATAACATACTGTGTCTATTACTATTAACGCCATAAGCTCCTCGGGGTCTGGTTTCATAAAGGGATTTCTCTCTTGCTCTCCTGTGTATGATTATCAGTAAGAGTAGCCTACGGTAGCTCAACGCAAAGCTGCTTACGTTACATACAGTACGTCTGAGGAATGATAAACTCCAGCTCCAAGGGGGAATAAACAAACAACGAGCAGCAGAAATGCGCCCACTCAGTAAGTATTACTTATATAACCGCGCTAAATAGTGGAGGGTGCTGTACAGTCATCGTCTAGTAAGGAGGACCTACCTATGGTGCAGACAGGGGCCATTTAAAGACCTTATGCTTAAGCATTGTACAGACCTGCTGTGATATAACAGCATTTACGAGCAAACTATGTGATCCCCCTAACTCCCACTCAACAAACCTCACAACTGTTTTATGGTTGCACTTGTTCTAAACAAACCATGGAAAGGTTCTGTTCCTATACAAGTGATGACCTTCAGGACAAGGGGGGCAATACTGAGCTCACATCTTTGTCCTCTTTCTGAGCACACAAACACCTGTTGAGGGTGGCATTTGCTCTGATGCATTATTAAAAACTCTGTATATTCTTCAATATTTATTTTATTTGCCCTTTCTTTAACCATGCAAACATGTTTCATATCTCTTTTGCAAGTGTCCCCTGATCAAGAAGGCAACACACAAGAGACATCAAACCAGATGCACATTTAAAGTTATTCAGACAGAAATCCTTACTTGTAAACAAATGAAATGGCCCATTCGTTTTCTAATTTGTGGTCTGAAATGGTCACTGATGCACATCATAGTAAGCCAAATTTCTATAAACTTGCATAACTGTTGCAAGTTAAATTGAAACTTGACTACTGATGGCACACAAACTAAAAGGTTTCAGCATAAGCTGCCCTACTGAAAAGTGACTTTATAACATCTCCTTTGTCTTGTAACAATCTATTTCTTCTTCCTATTAAGAAAGTACATAGACATCACCACTATTATAGCCACAACATGTTTGACTAGGCAGGGTGGCAACTTTGGAGGTATTTTTCTCAGTTGCAGTATTCATGTAGTTACTGCACTTTGTCTTTGCAGGGCAGTAAACTGGAAGAGAAAATATGTTTAAACCAAACAGCATCACTCCTCACTCACCTCCAAGACGTCGCGGTAGCCTCGGATGTTGCAAACTCCCGTGGGGCCTTCCTCCCCCTCGTCCTCCTCCTCGGTGGCCTCGTAGCCCTCGTCGGGACAGGGGTCGGCCTCGGCCTCACTGTCGGCCATGTTGGTCATGAGGTCGATGAGGCGCTCGAGCGGCGGACTCAGCTCCCGCTCCTCGTTCTCCTTCAGGCCATAGTCCAGCGCCTTGTAGATCATGATGCCCAGAGACTCGATGATCTGCAACGTACAAACAAAGACAGCAGACGCATTAAATACCAAAGGGATAATAAGTATTCAACAGGTGAGAAATAAAATAAAAAAGACTGACATTGGTCAGGGATTCCTGTAATAACAATGCAATGTAATGGTTCATGTATGTCTCGGTAGATCCTACTACATACACTACATTACACTTAGCTGATGCTCTTATCCAGAGCGACTTACAGTTATTTATGTACAGGGTTTCAATTACAGTCCCCAGAGCAGTGTGGGGTTAGATGCCTTGCTCATGGGCATTTCAGCCATCGATAGGGTGGGACTCGAACCTGCAACCCTCCGATCCCAAGACCAACTCCCTAACCACTAGACCACAGCTGCCCACAGCAGATCCTGTCTTGGGCCGCTGTGTCTTGTGTTCGTATGTTTTAAGTGAAAGTTCCATTTTTGTCAATGTGATCACATGCACACCACAGCACACAGTGCACACAAAGAAATTCAGCTCTGCATTTAACCCATCACACACACACACGTGAGCAGGGGGCAGCCATGACAACGGCGCCCGGGGAGCAGTGCGTGGGGACAGTACCATGCTCAGGGTACCTTAGTGGCACTAGGCCACCACTGCCCCCTTTTAAACCACTGATGCAAACTAAATTCCCCCCTGGGGGCAAATAAACATATAAACGAAACACCAAATGTTCAGTCCATGACTAGCCATTAATATTAACCCCAGAAATCCACATATGTAAAGAAATCATAAGCAAAATCCTATAAATAAAAGACAAAGTACTGAACACACCAAGAAAAAGCAGTAAATATTTTGCCTATTACCATTCCTAAGACACAGTACACCATGTACTATGACTACGAAGAGTTCAGGAAGTATCACAACACATGACACTGCAAATTTACAGTGTTGTCACTTTGGTCTCTTGTCCAGTCCTGCGCTGTCATTGTGGTTACAGTAACAGTATTTAGCTTTTCTCCAATCTTAGGGAGCAACAGCAGCTCACTCGTGGCTCAGACACTCAAACATTGATTTTAAATCAGCGGAGACATCCTCACAGGCTTCAGCTGAGTCAGTCATCATACGGTGCCAGGGGGAAAAGGAAACTTCGTCTTTTAACAATCTCACAGTCATGATTCCACTTAATAAAAGCTCATCAAATCCACCCACGTATTCACTCTATGGTGCACTATGTATTGAATAAGCCTGCGCAACAGACACGCTATGCACACTACACACCTGACCAGGGTTGCAAAATTCTGTGAACTTTGAACTTTCCATGGGAATTGTCAGGAATTAACAATTTTTTGGAATTAACAAGAATAAACTGAGAATTATCACAGTTGAAGGTTAGGGGCATCAATACAATCGGTAGAATAATAGTGGTAAAATAATAAGATTTATGTAAATGAAGTTGTGTATAGTATGCTGTTCCTCACTCATATGGACATAGGACAGTATTTTCTGCAGAGCCTTTGAGGCCACACCCCCTACATGTATTTTGCATTCTTGATCACATGCACAATAACTTCTAGAATTCTGAAAACCTAAAGCTAATTTTTTGAGCTCACAAATACAGACTACTGAGGCCACACATTCCAGCCAGAGGACTACATGCAGTGAAGTAAGTTTTGAGGATATCATGAGGAACATGTCATGTGGAGTCATGTGTTTTAATCGTCTTCCTTTTGTAATAATGCCTGCTGATGACAAAATATGTTTATGTTGGTATATGACTCAAAAGAATTCCCATAAATTCCCAAAATTCCCCTAATTCCTGTGCAAAGCTACCAATTTGAAAATTCCTAAAATGTCCATGCCAAAGTTTCCATGGAAATTTTCTGGAAACTTTCAGAGAATTTTCCGCCCCTTTACAACCCTACACCTGACACACTTTGTACACTTCAGACTATGTAACAGCACACTATGCAGTACATAGTGAACATTGTGGATAGAGCCCTGGTGTCCTTCTCTTCCTATTCTAACCTGCTTGTCTTTCGCCACATGGAAGCAAAGCGACGTCCCGTGTCTAGATATCTAACAGGGAGGACAATCACTACTCTATTGAGGATCCTAAATTCGTAGATTTCCCACCAGTGGGTGTGTGTGTATAGTAAATGCTTGTGCCATGAAACATCATCATGATGTGGCATTCTGAGAATCGGGAACAAAACATCACTTCCTGCTGGCATTCCGTCTGTGGCTGAACTCGACAGACTCGACGTAACCTGACAGTTCGCCATTTACGCCAACAGGATACAGGACAAGCAACACAGGTCATCATCCTCATGTGCCCACATGTGGTTATGTGCACAAAGACGCTCTCTGTCTCTCTCTCTCTGGAGTCAAACAGAGTCGTGACTGGTGCACTATGGGATAGTGCTCGCAGCCTCGACTCAATTCCATATCTAATCAAACACAACGTGAGCAGACACATGGAGACCGTAGGATTGCCGGATAGAGAGGCAATAACACAGTCGCAAGGGAGGGAAACGCAGCCAGACTATGAGCCAAGCAGACTGGCATGACCTGCTGCTTTGTAGGCCACCCTCACGATAAGCTTTCAATTACAGCTAATACAATCAAGGCCCAAAAACAGAATGGGCCAGAGAAGGGCGGCTGTTCAATGCTTGGCTGAGATACACACACACACACACACACACAGAGAAAAAGACTTCTAAAATAAGCTTAATAATCGCATTTCCCAATGAGATCAGAGATCGTAACAAACAAAACAGAACAGAAGGAATCCATTATTTGTGGGTGAAATGGAGACCCGTGGTGCAGTGCTGGTCACTACAGAACAAACACACAAATCTCTGTTGGCACGGTCATGAGAGGGAGAGTAGCCCAGGAGGCAAGCCAAATGGCAGGTTAATGTCAACCTAGCGTCAAGTGTCAAGCCTAAGAGCAGCTTGGCAGCTGCACAGTCACTACTACTACTACCTGATCTTATGCTCAACTAAGATGGCGCTTGGGAATGCAGTTTGATGGTCAGACAAGAGATGCCAATCGACGTATCTCGACATTCATGTCTGTGCCAGTCCTGAACTGAAGGTTATCTTGGAGGTCTTGGTACACCCATCTATGCAGTAATCAGTAAATTACATCAGATTTAACTCAAACCTCTTTTTGAATGAAGGATATCTGAATCTATAGTGCCTTAAATGTTTCAAAACCTAAAGTATTTTCCTGAGTGCCAGGTGGCAGGAGAAAAAAATGCACAATCACTGCCAACAGTAAACACCGTCTGCCCACCCCCGTGATGGCATGCCAAGAAAGATACGATCGCCAGAAACGCTCGACCACTTTCAAGGCTAAGATCAGTCTCATCTTGCACTGCCCTGTCCTATAATGGATTACCTTGGGACAAGAGAGAGAGAGAGCCTATAAGGCGAGGCATGTTTACTTACTTAGAACAATTTCAAAAAATTCAATTTGCTTTAGATAAATGAGTGCACTAAAAACAGAGGTGCTTAGAGAGAGATTGTGCAGTTAAAAAGACAAGAGCATAATATGAAATAGGAAAAAAAGTAGTTTTAAAACTTAAGAGTAAATATGAGTAATTAAATACACATACTAGAAGAAGAATAGTTGAGAAAAGTCAATTCAGAAGTAATGCTACAAGAATATAGTCTGCAGTCATAGGCCCAGAACAATAACATTTTTAACCTGGGTGGCATGTTTACGTAACAGCTGCCACAGTAGGCCTCTGATGAGCTAATGTCTAAAGTCTAATGCCCACAAACCAGGGGACAGAGAGAAAGCGCTGCTACTAGAAAGCAAAGTGAGGGAGAGAAAAGAGGAGAGAAGAGGACAGGAGAGATGAGAGGGAAAAAAACATGGCAGTAAAGAGGAGAGGGAAGGAGAAAAGAGGAGAGAAGTAAAGAGAAGAGGAGTAAAGAGAAGATGAGAAAAGAGGAGAGAAGAGGAGAGCAGTAAAGAGGAGAGGAGAAAAGAGGAGAGGAGAAAAGAGTACATTGAAGAGGAAAGGAGAGAAACAAGGAGGAAAGGAGAGGAGGGGAGAGAGAGACAGAGAGAGAGAAAAGAGGAAAAACAAAGGAGAGAGGGGGGAGAGAGAAAGACTAAGAGAAAGAGGGAGAGAGAGATATAGATATAGAGGGGGAGAGAGACAGAGAGAGAGTGGAAGAGAAAGAGATAAAGAGAGAAAGGGAGAGAGAAAAAGAAGGCACGAGTGCGAGAGAGAGAGAGTGTGAGAGCGAGAGAGAGCGAGAGAGAAAGGACCATTAGCCTTTTGAAAGACTTGGGGAGGTAGGGCACATTGTCTAAGGTTGCCACTAGAAGCGGGCTTAAGAGTCGGTGTGTGCAGCCAGGTCCCTCAGGGTGCCAAGCTGTGGCACAAAGATCCTCACAGAAGCAGGGTGAGGTGTGTGTATGTGTGTGTGTGTGTGTGTGTGGTGGAATGTGTGTGAGTGTGAGTATGGTGGAGTGAGAGAGAGTGTGTATGTGTGTGTGTGTGTGTATGTGTGTAGTGGAATGTGTGTGTGAGAGTGTGAGTACGGTGGAGTGAGAGTGCGTATGTGTGTGTATGTGTGTGTGTAAAGGTTAGCATGCCCACAGACAGCAGTGAATGGCCGAGTGGGAACTGGATCGGCTGACCCAAAAGATCGCCACAGACAAAGAGACACATGAGCAGAGCTGGCACAGGGGAGCCTGAGAAGCTTAAGACCTCCACAGGGAAAACACCCTTCACACACACACACACACACACACACACACACACACACACAAACACACACAAACACACACAAACACACACACACACAAATAAAATACATCTTGTAAACACAAAAAGGTGGACCCATTCCTTAATACAAGTTACACATTTATAAGTCAACACATTAAGCACAGTCATTTAGTAAAACCTTGAAACTTGGTGGAAGAAACGACAACAAAATAGACAACTGTGTCTTTGCACTAACAAAGTTTGTTGTTTGCTGGAATTCCTCTACAAGTCTGACGTCTTAGAGGCTATGAAGAAACTCAGGAGCAAAAGTAGAGAAGGCAGGGTTCTGAGAGAGAGAGAGCGAGAGAGACAGAGAGAGAGAGAGAGCGAGAGAGAGAGAGAGAGAGACAGAGAGAGAGAGAGCGAGAGAGCGAGAGAGCGAGAGAGATTCTCTCTCCAAATTACACATTACAATCTCAATCTCATTTAGAGGCTTGTGACTCAGGAGGAATCAAGCTTGGGTTTGGGGGGAGGGGGTGGGCTGTGCTCAGCTGATGAGGGGAGGACAACATGTTCTTCACACCCCACAGGAAACCAAACAAACATCCAATATCTGAGACATCGGGGCTTAATGGGGCCCCCTTTTCATGTCTCCAGGTACAGTATGTGGGTGTCATTCACAGATAGTGGCTCATCTCAATACCATCTGTACCGTGATAAGGTCATAACAGAGGTCATCAGAATGTCTCGATAACGAGGTCAATTCAAATCTATGACTGAAATGTAAAGCTGGTCAACTCACTGGCACAAACAGGCATGTGAAAGATCTAAACAAATGTTTGTGTTAGACGGGTGGGTTCCTACTGTGGCACTGCTTGTCCATGTGGTTGTTTTTCCGTCGACAAGACAAACACACACTTATTCTCATGAAGCAGAACAGCACAATGAGAACACACAGTGCAGGCCTGAGAGCATCATTCACATGACATCACTGTCGTATAAGCAGACACACACACACACACACACACACACACACACACACACACACTTCTACAGCTGAGGTGAATGGATGCAAAGAACTGGGGGCCTTGATAGCCAAAGCCTTTTCTCTGCATGGAGTAAACTCCTTGACATTCCTAAAGGAAAAGTGTGTCTGTTCTCAGTCATGTGAACAGCTCATGTCCTGACGACGCTCCAATCACAATACACAGATGGCCTCATCAGTAAACTCGACTCGCTCCCGGCGTAAAATGGCAGCAGTGACTTTCTCTCACTGCAACGCCGATCGAGAGAGGCCGAGTTTCCTTGAATTCCGCAGCACAAGGTTCCTTGCCCCAGCCCGTTATGACGACATGGCTTTTGCAAGTGGAAACTCATGACAAATCATTATGTGACCAGAGTCACCTGCAAAGCCGAAGACTCGCTGGCTAATGTATTCCTGACAGATAGAACATGTGGGACAACGTTGCTGACTTTTTTTTTTTTTTTTTTAAAAGAACACCCCAACCCTTTTAGGACATTAGCCAAACTGGTGTAATCAACTTAACATTATAATAAGCTATGGTAAAGGTGGGGAGTGTTCTATCAAACTAGGCTACTTGTCAAGCTAGGCTATCGCGCAAGTGTAGTCAAGGAAAGTTAGGGTTAACGTTAGGGTTAGAAATAGGGTTAGTCAGATTGTAGCGTTCCATCGAATTCAGCTAGCGTAAGCTCATCTCGATAAAGCAGCTCAACTCAACAGACCATGGGGGTTGTCAGACTGGGTCATTGCATTCTCACAGAGAAGAAGGCCATTCACTGAGGTAGTGAGAATGCAGACATACTGTGAACATTTCAGAACCATACGTTCATGACTGTCTGAGTTATTTTGATAAACAGACAAACAAACAGACATAGATGCCAGCAAAAACATGACCTCCTTGGCAGAGGTAAAAATTAAGACTTAAACACTTAACAGCACTCTGGTCTGTGTGGAGTAACTCCATTTAATAATCAATCCAGTCAGCCTTAGGCTAGCCATTTCATTTCGCCTACTTGAAACACTTAACTCTGAAGCAGATGGCTCGTCTTACAATACATAGTGAGTATTCTCACTGAGCGCAGTCAGTAGAAAAGCATGCCAGCTTTAATTAATGTCTGTTCACACACACACACACACACACACCTCTCAGCCCGTGATTTTGTGTAGATTTTCATCATGTGAAAAAGGCTGGGAAAAACACCAACTCTATAAATATTTATTTTCTCTATAAGACCTATTAAATTATTTTAGTCTGGCAATCCCTTTTGGGTAGAACTTGAAAAACCAGCTCGGATAATGCCTCGTTATCAAAGCAGTGTTTTATACTGCGTACAAGTCCAGCAGATTACATCTACATGCATGTAAACACTCTGACGTCTTTGTAATGTTTGACAAACATATGACCTTAATAGAATTTGAAAGCAATTACACACACACACACACACACACACACACACACACACACACACATACACACACACATACACATACACACACACACAGGTGCACGTGTGCATCTTTGAACTGCATGACATAACCTAAAGCATGATGCACAGTAGGGCTGGACAATAAATGGATTTTAATAGAAGTCGCAATCTCAAATAGTGCAATAAAGTTTAAACACAAAGGCTGCAATCAATTTTTAAATTTCATACTTGTCAGTATCTAAGACTTTAATGTTCATGTTATACTCCTTGTGTGAAACCCAGTCAAGCTTACCCATCAGAACTGTTCTGCTATTCATGAACTAACCATGCTCACAAATCTGAGGTAAAATCTGGAATACTGAACTAAGGCTTGGTTTGAAAAAAATGATATTAAATAATCCATCAAAAATGTGATATTTTCCACAAAATGGAGCAGCCCTAATGTACAGCACATCATCTCCCACACAGTGACAAAGAAAACTCCCGAGAGACGCCGTCTGCCAACAAAAAAAATCACTCGTTGGCCACACTCCAATTAAGCAGGGATCAATACTGATCACATTACCTCTGCATGAGCATGGCTGGAGCCCTGTTCCAAGGCCAGGGGAGAGAGAAGAGGCGTCTGGCCTCCTACGTGGCGCAGACTGATTAATGGGGATCTCCAGCTGACACACTGGTACTCTGACGTGTCCCGACATTTCACTGCTCACCCATTCACACCTCTTCATCCAAACCCCCACCCCCCACTGGCGGCAGGAAACAAAGCAGTGCGCTGAGGGGAAGCTAGTGAGAAATGCATTTCCACGAACAGGCCTCTCGATTAACGGCTGCACAATATATCAAAAATATCCTGATATCCCAACATACAATATTGTGATACACATATCGCAAAACATGGCTGAACTGGAATAAGGAACGTGAAACAGCTTACAGTAGTGTCCCATTTATTCCACTTTGAAGATATTTGAGTCCTACTGCCCTTGATATCCACCCCGTAGGCTGCAAACTGGCTATGGCCTAGCGGTGAAAATTAAGCTGAAAGCTGTTAAAACTATATTTAAATATTTGCTGAATGTTGCGATGATGATATGTTTTGCGATAAATAAACAATGTTACCGCATATCGCACATTTTTCAAATATCATGCAGGCCTACTCTCGATCTCTCCATTTTACAGAATCACTGGTTTAATAAATATGCTGGAAATTTTCAAGGTTTGTTTTTTTTTTTTAGATTTATTGGGATTTGGGATAAGAAAATGGCCTTAAGTTAAGAGATGAGGTATGTAGGAATCTCAAAATTGGGACTTTAGTCAGTGTGTGGTTATGAATAACAAGAATTTCTAACCCTAACCCTAACCCTAACCCTAACCCTAACCCTAACCCAGTGTTTCTATGGTGATCTCGTGCCTCTTAACCAGAACTGCAGTCTGCGCGCGCACGCGCGCGCGCACGCACGCACGCACGCACACACACCAGATGAGATGGCAAGGCCAAAGCAGTCGAGGAGGGAGCAGACCCCAACCACACACACACACACACACATACACACACACACACACACACATACACACACTCACAGCACAAGTCCCAGCTGGCAGACCCAGTGACAGCCACATTGGCTACTGCAGACGACTAAATACTACCGCTTCAGGCATAGGAGGAGTATGTTAGTGTCTCACTATACAGCAGCCACAATGACACAATGTCTCATAATGGGTGGGTGTGTGTGTTGTGTGTATGTGCGAGTGTGTGTCAGAGAGAGAGAGAGAGAGAGAGAGAGAGAGAGAGAGAGAGAGAGAGAGAGAGAGCGAGCAAGAGAGAGAGAGAAAGAGAGAAAGACAGAGAGAGAGAGAGAGAGAGAGAGAGAGAGAGAGAGAGAGAGAAAGAGAGAGAGAGAGAGGGAGAGAGAAAGAGAGACAGAGAGAGAGAGACAGAGAGACACTGCACCCATAAATGATGCCATTATGCCAGTAGGCTAGAGCTGGTGGCACCTTTTTTGGGAAATTAGCTCAACCTGTGTAACCCACTTCCAGTGAGCTATGCTAAGCTAGGGTAACAGTGTGACTGTCACACTGGGTTTTGGCTGAGCTATCTGGCAAAGCACACAGAGACAAGTTTGGTTATTTGCACTTAAGAGTGCAAAGAGAGACATGTTGACAACAAGACTTCAGGTCCTATCCTCCCAAAAGAGGGCTCCTGAAAGATCCTTTTTAGACACATGAACACACATCTTCGAACACTTCCACAAGGACTAAGCTCTTCAGGGTCTGCATTTATATGCGACTCAAATCCCACCTCCACAAAACGCAACAAAATAAAATAGAGGGACACAATATTAGGCACAACACTTTAAGGGCTCAATCCTAGGCGATCGCTGTGACCTTATCTGCCACCTGCCTCTGAGGGCAGTTCCAGAGCTAAATCTGTGCTGCCTGCTAGATGTTCCTCAGTCAAGCTCAGCGCTAAATCAGTCATGTCCGCCAGGCCCTTCTCTTCCTCGTTCCGACTCAAATTCTAATTCAAATTCAAAAGCTTTACTGGTATGACAAGGGCAATTGTGTTGCCAACGCATTTACAAGATTTTTAAATGAAACAAACGTATAGAAAATTAATAAATACATTTTATAATAATAATAATATTAATAATAATACAACAAAGATTAGAAATGATCATACTAGAGGGGATGGGTGAATAGGATTTAATATTCTCTCCCTCCATCTCTCCCTCACTCTCCTTTCAGCAGACCCAGCCAAGGACAAGTTCAATGTTCCAACCCGTCACTTCAGTGACGCAAGGAGGAAGATGTGACAGACAAGCAGAGGCGCATCCTCAGAGAGAGAGAGAGAGAGAGAGAGAGAGACAGAGAGAGAGAGACAGAGAGAGAGAGAGACACTGCTGAGCTTGCAAGAGAAACAACTTATGCAACATGCTAGCCCAGACCCAGACTGCTTTGCTATGGTGGAGTCTTTGTTCCCCCTCCAGACACTGCAGATATAAGCCAGTCATCTACACATGAAGGAAACACCCTGGCACACTCTCCCTTACCTCTGTCCAAAAGCAACCCTAATCTTTCCAGCCAAACCTTCAGATTACAAAACATTAGCGCATTAGGTGTAACTGTTCCCAATTGGGTCCAACATACAAAAATACTTCTGTTGGCATCAACGTGTTTTTTTTTATTTAAAGAATTGGACATTGATCCGTGCATTAAATCCATTCAGAAAACCAGTGGCAATTTCTAGTTATAATTAATTAAAAGCAGAAAAAAAAAACATCTGGTCTCAGCACCTTCTCCCCACACTTATTCAATCTAACGATGCAGAAACGACTGTGACGTAATATTCTTCTGCAGCTCCCTGCTGATGTGGAGTGAGACAGGTGATGAAGAAGCAGAGACGGGGCGAACGAGAAAAGCTGAACCCGAAATGGCACCTCCGAAATTAACTCATCTAGCACAGTGACAGGTTTTATTAGACCGCTCTGCTGTCGAGGCAATACAGTAACGGAATACACACTTTCACCTGTAGCGAGCAGCAGCACAGACTAGGAGCTGACAGGAGAACTGTAAAACTACAGTTCAGAAACGTCTGAGCTCACACTTTCAGAATGGATAATAAGGGAGTAGTCACACTGCTGTGAGTGGAATGTTATGAGAACGACCGTCTCGCTAAGCATTATTTCACTTATTATATCGCTACTTGCCAAAAACAATAACAGAAAGTTGGAAACTTCTTTTTAAATATTTTGTTGCCGCTTTATAGAATCCGCTGCTAAAAAACAGTTCGGCGAGGAAATCAAATGTTTAAGTGTTGCTTCGCTATATTACTTGTTGCAGCTTTTATTGTTGATATTCCGTTACGATAAGTGAACGAGCCATAGAAATGGGTCTGAACTGGGCGTTCGCCAGCATTCTAAAGAGCCGTATAATAAAATGTGGTATTTAAGAATCCTGCATTCTTGTAGAAGGCGTTCCATCACAGAATGGCATCACAGAAAAACTTCCTGAACCACCACAATGCTGACCTTGACCCAAGGGCACGGCTGTGTTAAGACCTTTGTGAGACACTCACATGAATCACAATCAAGCCCTCCCTGCCTAAACGGACGGGAGGAGGAGCGAGGGGATTGGGTAGCAGGTGGGACAGCATTCTTCAAAACAAATGGACTGTTTCTACCCAACTGTTTCTACCCAATGTGTACAGGGGAAATCCCAAGAGGGATGACGACATTACATTTCAGTGTCGTATTGACCATCATCCAAAACATAGAACACAGCTCTTTAAGGCAGTGGACATGCAGTTTTAAAAAGGTGTCACAGATTATTAATGGGTATCCCTAAAATTAGCGGAATCATAGTAAAAATGTCCCTGAGCATCAGGGCACCATCTATGAGTGAGTGGCGACATCGAGGTCGCCATCGATCCTCCCTGAGGGAAATGACTTCAGTGGTCTAGCCTGGCGTCCCAGGGGGCAGGAAGCTCATATTTCCTGCCCCAGAAAGCAGCGCCAGCATTATTGACATACGTGTGTGTGTGTGTGTGTGTGTGTGTGTGTGTGTGTGTGGGTGGGTGTGTGTGTGTGTGGCCAGTCTGCTGTGCTGATGGTACTGAGAGCAAGGGATAGTAAAGACTGCAGAGATTAGATTAAAACTGTGGGAGTCACATGCGTACGCACAGTACGCACACACGCACTCACTCACACACACCCACTGAGCGGGACGCCCTTCACTCAGGACTGCCCAGAGAGGCGCCCAGTGATGGCCCAGGACCACATGCCCATGTCAAACACACACACACACACCAGAAGGAATAGACCATCTTGGTCTACTTTCTCTCTCACACAAGATAAATACACTGCCCAAAAAGTCGATGTGCATGTCAATACATTCCTTTACACACACACACACACACACACACACACACACACACACACGGGAAAGAAGAGACCCCATCTTGCTCTACTTTTCCACATACAAAATAAACACACTGCCCTATATTTAACTGTGTCAAGGATACGAACTTTTGGTAAGAAAGTTCTTCAGGTGCCAGAGGGTGTATGCAAGATTTTCGTGTTTTTTCTTTTTAAAGTGAGGAAGCTTTTTATGGCATACACTGTAAAAAAAAGTTGTTTAATACAACCATAAGCCATTGGATGACAGTGAAACCTGGGCATCTGGGGAAGATCAAAGATATGGGCCGAGCTAAAATTTCACAGATGGCCTGCTGTAAAAAAAAAAAAATAGTTTAGTAATAGCATAGTTTTAAAAACAAAACATACTCCATCTTTGTGTGCTAAGCAGATCCTAAACATAACCCCTGTCACCCATTTGCTTTGGCCCTTAAGAGAGGACACACACACACACACACAAGCATGACCTCCACCTTCAACCAGTAAGGTCTTAACCTGAGTCAGCTGAGTATGCACACATATCTGTTCTGTATCTGTGTGTGTGTGTGTGTGTGTGTGTGTGTGTGCGTGTGTGTATGTGTGTGTGTATGTGTGTATGTGTGTGTGTGTGTGTGTGTGTGTGTGTGTGTGTGTGTGTAGGCCTTTCAGCACAAGAACACTACTATACACATAAACAAATCCCTCCCCAGCCAGCAGACCAGGGCCTGGAGGTGCCCATTACAAAATCTGATCACAGACCAATACAAGAAACATCACCACCCAACTCCAGGAACAACATCCAGGGACAAACAACTTGCCAAAATAACATTGCATCATCATACAACAGTGATGCTACACAATACCAGCCAATGATTTTCAGACTTTATTTATACCCAGTCAGGCACATCAATCTGCACCACATTGACATCATCTGCATGGAGACCCCTCGCACGCAGTTGTTACCACACTGTCATAAGGACTCTTGAGAAAACACACTTGCACACCTAGGAAGAGTACCTTTGGGAGCAAAGATTTATACTGTACCTTCCTAACTACAAACTTTTTTCAACATACTATTGTTTGGGAGAACACTTAGCACTTTAGGTTTATTATTATTCTATTATTTCCTGAGTCCTGAGACAACGATCCTATTGTTGGACTTGTTTACCAAGTCAAAGGGTCTAGTTGGTCAGTGGAATGTTTCAGGACACCTCATCAGTAGTGCACCTCAGGATCAAAGGGCATTTCAGGCCTTTGGTCACTATACACTCTCCTGAGGTGGCCCTGCTTAAGGTTGTCAATCCAATTAGTTACTGGTGTCCAGTATCCAATTACTCGATATGGTCCTCCAAGACAACCTAATTGGGTGAATGTAAACTTCTCAATCTAGAGCTTTCCATTCCATCAGATCATTTGCAGGCTTTATGGAACTGTGTACATGTATGTGTACAGCTGTGTTTAACATTTTTGTTGTTTAAGTATAAATGTGCTTAACCCACCAATCAGTCAATCAAACCCACCCATCAACGAACCCACACATCAATCAGACCATCTATCAGACCATCAATCAACCCACCCATCAGTCAACCCATGAATCAACTCATCTATCCATCAAACCACCTACCTACCTACCCATCTATGAATCAACCCATCTACCTATGAATCAACCCATCTACTTTTGAATTAACCGATCTACCATTGAATCAATACATCCATCCATCCTTGTTGTCTTCATGGAGACCCCACCATCTGCCAGCTGGCATCTAGGTTGTGGGGGAGAGTGAGATCTGGCTGCGAGAGAAATGACTAATAAAGACGTGGGGTTAATCCCACCTGGATTGCATGACCTAGAGCTCGGCTCCCAATCGGCTTTGCCAACAGGGCAGGGATCAAAGCAGCCTCACCAGCAAACCCCCAACAGCTACCAGCTGTACCACCAAGCCAAAGGAGCGCCACGAAGAAAGCACATCAGAGGTCACTGCTGCTATACAGCTGGTGAAGTGGAGGGATCTCTGAAGGTTCTGAATCATATCATTCAGTTCTGATGTCGACAGGAAAAACAGGAATGGTCACAAAATGCAGAAACTGAAAAAATGTAATTCATAAGTTAAATT
>CM050201.1:10382500-10502500 GCA_027475355.1 Coilia nasus | reverse complement strand
GTCTGAAGCCCTCTATAAAAATTAACAGCTAACAACTAACATCTAATTTGTGACCTTGGTGTCAAAGGTGGGAAACCGTGCTTCACCACATTCCACCACATATTTTGTTCCAGCAATGTATTAAATCAGCTGATTCCAATCAGTCAAACTCTTTATCCAGGTAGACGAGCCAAGTAGTGATACCACCAATGTTAAATGCCAACACCAGAACCAAATTACATGGCTCGAATTTCACTTTCTGTAGCTCGAGTTTCCCACCCCTGCCTCTCAATACATCCTTTAAAACACGGAAAGTTTGTTTTCTCCACCCTAAAACACACACACACACATTCAACAGGCCTACATTACATTCCTGCCAACACAGCTAGGAATTCAGGCAGAGATAAACGCTGTAGTTTTATAAAGACACTAAGACAGATCACACTCTCATGACCGGCCTAATTCCCCACAGGCTGCAGGAGAGGGACACAGAGAGGTGCTTGAGCAGTGGGAGAGAAAGGTACGCGCACAGCGCACAGCGCCAGGGCCATCCAGGCCAGATTAACCTACATCTCACAAGTCAGCCTTTTACTGCCCCAGGAGCACACAGCCTCCAGCACAAACACACGGGGAGACACACACACACACACACGGAGGGAGAGACAGCAGCACAAGCGGAGTGAACAGGAACATTTGATTTACTGGCCACCGGCACTGGAGCAGGACAGGACAGGACAGGGTGTGCCCTGCTCCACTTCTAGCCTGCTACAGTCACGACTACAAGCTGTCTGTCGGTCTCTTTGCGTGTGCGTCTCTCTGCGTGTGTGTAGGGCTGGGCGATATGGACCTAAACTAATATCACGATATTTCTGGGCTGACTGGCGATATACGATACATATCGATATTTCAAAAACAGGATGAGCAAAGTGTTTCATGTTAAGTTAAGACTGCTCTAAAAGAGCTGTGCAAATGAAAAAGTAAACAGTAACATACGTAAGGGTACAGCTGAGTGATCCGAGAAAGCTCCGGCTGTCTGAACAGTGTGAACACATTAGGATAAGTGGTTTTGATAAAGTGGTATTGTATCATTGAAAATATATCGATATGGCGATATAGTGTCAAATACATATCTTCTTTAAAAATATATCGATATTACGATAATATCGATATATCGCCCAGCCCTGCGTGTGTGCGTCTCTGTGCGTGTGTGCGTCTCTGTGCGTGTGTGCGTCTCTGTGCGTGTGTGCGTCTCTGTGCGTGTGTGCGTCTCTGTGCGTGTGTGCGTCTCTGTGCGTGTGTGCGTCTCTGTGCGTGTGTGCGTCTCTGTGCGTGTGTGCGTCTCTGTGCGTGTGTGCGTCTCTGTGCGTGTGTGCGTCTCTGTGCGTGTGTCTCATCTGTGTAGGTTTTTCTGTGTCTGTCCGTCTCTGTTTCATGTCTGTAGGTCCGTGTCTGTCTGTGTGCATCTCTCAGCATCTCTCTCTTTCTCCCTGTGCTTGTCTCTCTCTGTTTGTAGGTTTCTGTCTGTCAGTGTCTCTCTCTCTCCTTAAGGCAAGTCCCTCATCTCACCCCGCCTAGCACTCTGCAAACTTGCTGGCTCACTCCTTCTTAGAAATCCAGGCACACCCCAGGTTAAATGCTTCATGTTTAAAGCCTAGAGAGAAAATGTTGTATAACTGCTTGAAAATGTTCAAACGCTAATTAAGCGACTAAGACCAGCCCAGGTCTCATCCTAATGACTGATGCCAATAACAACAGCCGAACATTCCAGCAAGACTCAACACAACTTAGAACACACCTAACATAATACCTGTCAGTAGAAAAACATTTTATTGTTTTAATGGAGATATCTGAAGGAATGCCTCTGGTATTTGGAGATAATCGGTAGTTGTTTCTCGTCGCCGCCATGATGAAAGTCTAAACAAGTCGATTGTACTACCTCTCCTCCTATTCTTCCTGCTGGTTCGTGTTCGTATCGACTTGTGCAGACTTTCATCATGGCGGCGACGAGAAACTAGAGCAAGGTACTGCCTGCCAAAACTGTTTTATTAATAAATGTTGTGTACACTTACAAAGTTCTCAGTGCCTTGTTTTTAATGTCAGCGCCTTTGTACAGATGGAGTGTGGAGTTTCTTCAACCTGTTTTAATGGTTTAAAAATAGCGTAGTCGTCATGCTTTGTCTAAGGGCACATACCACTTCCATTGTTAGCCTTCTGGGACAAACGATAAAAAATAGTTAAACTCTGAATGCAACAGGCTAAATCAATTTTGCTCCTCAGTACACATACCAATTCGGTATGATGTTTTATCATGCCAATTTTCATTTTACACCAAAGTTCTCCTTTAAGAGTATTTTTCGGTGTATTTGACACATTTTAATAGGTTGGTGAGAACACGCCATTACAGTGGGGTCATTAAGAATATCTGAGTAACCATATGATTCCCATACCTTCCCTGCTGATGAACACAAGCATCCTTTATCAAGAATAGAGAGAAAACTGTTCCAACAACATTAAGGTCAATGGGACTTTCTTATTTCGGGATAAACACAGTGCATCACCAAGGCAATGCTTTGCCACGGGATGCCATAGTCTGAATACAGTTCTGAATACACTCTAGACAACATTATGACAGCTACAGTCGGCCCAAAAAGTCATCTTTGTCACGAAAAACATTGACTGAGGAACAGCACAATGCACACAGGCTTAGACAAAGATCCAGCACACTGCAGACCTGCCAGGGTCCGTCCGTCTGTCTGTCACCTCCTCCTGGGCTGAATAAAAGATGAATGTAGTACATTATTCTCTTTGAGAAATAAATCACTCCCCATGGGCCTGATTCACAGCTTGCATCCTGCGCTAAGCCAAGAGCCATGCACAGTGGTGATTGGTCAGCCGAGGTCTGACAAGGGGAACGTCCACATCAGTGTGTGTGTGTGTGTGCGCGTGTGTGTGTATGCGTGTGTCTCACAGACGGCCTTTTTACAACTGCCTTTCCCCAGCAGTGTGTATGTGTGTGAGAGAGAGAGAGAGAGAGAGACAGACAGCCTTTTCACAACAGCGCTTCCCAGCAGTGTGTGTGTGTGTGTGTGTGTGTGTGTGTGTGTGTGTGTGTGTGTGTGTGTGTGTGTGTGTGTGTGTGTGTGTGTGTGTGTGTGTGTGTGTGTGTGTGTGTGTGTGTGTCACAGACGGCCTTTTCACAACTGCTTTTCCAAGGTGTGGAAGCCAAGCAGACTTGTGAATAAATGAGAGGAAATAAGCCATGTTTCCAAAGCCATTGGCAAGGTCCTAAACCACTGGCCAATTCCCCAGATAATCCCTCACTCTAAAATTTGAGGTTTTTTTTTTTTGTTTTTTTTTTTAAACAAAACAACCACAAATACTCCCATCCATGCATGCTGTTCACCATTCGTCTCCAAAAACACAGGTGATATGCAATAGCTGAGACAGGTATCTAGATGCACATCCCACTGCCATTGCAGCTTAGAGCTGTCCAGGGTATGCTAGCCGTCTTCAAATGTGAAGCTTTTACAAGAAAACACATGAAAAAAATGAGAACCACAGCATTAATGGAAGAAAAAAAAAGAATAAATCGGCTGTCGATAATGGCCTTGGACTCTGCATCTGAAACCCAGAGCTTCACACTCCCAATAATTATACTGGGGGGGTGGGGGGTTAATGAACTCCTCTGGGAGACCAGGGGATGGGATGGAAATTGATCCAAGGGTCCTGGGGCAATGCGGCGAAGCAACCAGCTCGTATGATTTAGGTCTGCACAGACATCCTCTCACACTCGACCTGTTTGTATGCTGCGAGCCGGGAGTCAGGAGGCAAACACAGAGCTCACGTGCTGCTCACAACAGGAAAAAACATCGCAGGCTCGCCTGTAGCGTGCTGGATACAGATGCACCTTTTACAATTTCTGTTTACAGTTAATGGTTATAGAGGGTTAATACCATCAACATAACATTCTCTCTGAGCCGTAGGCTTTAATATGTTAACAAACGGGGATATAATGTAGCGTTACGAATTACAGCAGTTTGTCAAGTAGGCTGTTGTGCTGTTGAGAAATTGATGAAATGACGCAGACATTGGGACTCGTTCCTTTTGTTCGCCCCCAAGGTGTCAGCCGTGGCATTGATCACATGGCACTATTGTTTACATTTACCAACGGCCAAAGTGTAGTCCCTAATATACAGTCGACAAGGTCAGATTTTCAAAAAGCCCCTTTATGCCTTGATACAACATCCCATAACATCGCAGCATTTTATTAGGAAACAGAGCTAACCCACTGATGTGGGGGTAGGCCAGCGCGTTGTACACAACGGTGTATACCAACAAACTGAGCAGAGCGCCACGTCAGTTGCAACGTGGAAATAAACATCATAATTTCTAAAAAAAAATAATACCAATCACCAGTGGATGTTAAAATACATGTAATCAGAGTCGACGCGTCAGAAAACACATTTTCCACAGGAATACTAAAACGTCTGCCTCTGAAGAGATGGAGGTTGCCAAGCATGGGCTGACAAGATATTGAGTGAAGGGGCAGAGATTGGCATATTTGAGCGACTCGACATGAAATGCATATTTGAAATGCATATTCATAGAAATATAAAATGACATTAAAAAAGATTTTACAGCATCCTGGTCTTCTCAGCTCATGACCTGGTGCGTAATGAAGCGCACACAAAATGTTTGAAGCTGAGCACACATCTGCTATCATTTTGGCATGTTACACACCGTACAATCATAACATAGCCTTTTTACAGGGCATTTTTAAAAACGCCACAATGCAAATATAACAGACCTAACACTTGTCTTTCTTACCTTGATTGTTTTGATACTCTATTTTTATGGTACCATCTTTTAGAATCCGAACATCGGCAGGGCCGTCAATCCTCCTGCCATACTCCCCAGTAGGTGCTTCGGCTGAGTTTGAATTTCTTCGCCGGTGTTTCTGCGCCAGAGACCTGCAGCACTGATAACAAACTGCCCATGCTTGCTCCTCATTAATAGGTTGGCCGTACAGTGTTAAAATTTCTTCCAAAGACAGTTCTTCTCCACCTTCGTCGAAGCAATCCATGTCACCAGTATTTGTTTCATTGCAGAACTCTTTTAGAAGTGTTGGTGAAATTAACACACCCTCCTCGGTTCCTGGCCGTTTGGCCATTCTGTCGTCTTACCCTCAAACAAAACAGCCGGTTGACATTCAAAACGGGCAAAGCAAAGGCGGTCTTTACGTTGGGTCAATCATTGATGTCGCCTGCGTTCTCTCCACCTCGGTAGCTTGGCGTTAAATCAGCGCTCCAAACCGAGTGAGTGTGCCCATGGTTTCTTATAGAGGCGGTCATATGATGGAGTTTTCCGCATGGTCTCAAGGACAGTCGGGTTTCCATGAGGGACATGTGCACTGAGTATCACGTTCGCCCACAGAGTGAATTTGGTCAACTTAATTTAATCATTTTAAACACGAGCCGGCATGCGGTGTGATCAGTGCAATCATATTTTTGTTAATTGGTTAGACCTACAATGTGATGATTAAGCTGATATCATTAGTGTAGTATAGCATGTAAGATAACACAAAAATGTTCAAATGTTTAGTCAGAGTTTGCTTATGTTTACTCTTTCTAAGCGCAGTGCTCAAATCAGCGGCCTGCAGCTTGTGTATTTGTAAAAATAAAGTGGTGCGTCTATTTGTGCTTTAATTATTCATGGATTCCTTTTCATCTGGCAGACGATTTCCATTCAATCAAATAGCCCATTAGCTCACTCTTAACCCCAGTGGGGGTATTAAGCTGGTCTGTCCTCGTCCACTATCAGCTCCAAGATCGCCCTCCAGTGGTTTTTAGGGTATACTGCAGCAATGCAACTGTGAGGCAGAGACGTACCATAGACGTACTATACATATATATGTATAGTGTATACATGTATAGGATGTCTATGGTGTCTGTGCATGATGTGTTTCATTTGCAGGGCCAAGTATATTATCACCTCTTTCATCTTGTTGCACTACTCAAATTGCAACGTGCAACTGAATCAAATGATGATTTGAATAAAATGATGGTAATTCATGGCTGGACATGTTCACTTGCAACCAAATTCATGAAAGCTTGCAAAGTTAAGAACATAAATTCACTATAATGGTATAGTCATGGTAGAAGTTCATTAAGATCTATGCCTATGCACATCACAAAGTTGTCACATACATAACCCAAGTTCACTTGCTTATGTTCATAAATACCTGGTTCCCGGAGGCAATAACTCTGTCTGTGTGTGTGTGTGTGTATCTGTCTGCTCATATGGGGGACCAGGTTGCCATTTCTTAATTACATTACACATTGAGAAAAAGGCAGCCCGAAATGCTTTGCTATATCGTCATGGCCTTTTTTGTGAACATCCGTTATTTTAACCTGTCAGTATATTAAAATCACTTTATTTTGTCTTTTGTCTTTTCCTGAGCAGTATCAAAATACACAGTTGAGCCTATTGTGGGATTTAGAAGTTATGCTATGCTATACATTATGGTATTTATGAGTTTACAATATTGTATGGTGAGTTATAGTATGTATGTGATGCAAGTCTTGCTTACACAATAACACAGTTCTGTTGTCTTTTAAATATATTTTTATTTGTTAATTATTGAGTGTTGTTTTTCCCCCAGGCAAGTTGTGTCACAGTAGTGTTTATTTGCTGTAACACTTAGAATGTGTGACACAAGAATGCATTAGATCACATATGAACAAACAATATTGCTTTTTGATACCACAATGGGATGACCAATCACTACGTCTATCCGGTGTGGGTCACATGATGTTAGACTGTTGTGAGGAAAACCTCAAAACACCTAAAACCGCACTTATACTGGGCCACCCACTCACACATTTTCACTTCAGCACATCGTTAACGACACATATTTAAGGAATGGTTTTTAAAAATCGTTTGTATCATCACACATATAGATACTGGACCCCAAAGAGAGCATTTCTTTTCACTGAGTGTGCATGTAGATATGTTGACTCACACTCACTCACACTTTTTTTTGTAATACCAACCATTCTCACAGGAATAACATATCATAAACAAAGTAAAAAAATAAAAAGTAAACAGCTTCGCAGCTTAGGTGACACTGCAGTATGGCCTTGCGAGCATGGGCAGCTTCACATCACACAAAAGCAGGGACACACAGCTGGGGATGAAGATATCAAGAGGCAAAGAGAACAGACAGGCAATCGAGGTGAAGAAAAATACAAAAACCAACAAGTATAATTTTTAAGTGGTAAAAGTAAAATAAATTAAAGCCTTTAGAAATCTGAGATGAAGCATCACATTGACATGAAGAGGTTTTAGTGGCGTGTTATTTGAAGTCCAGCAGGTTGCAGTCGATCTTGTAGTAAACATAAGGGTAGTACTCCTGCTGGCTCAGGTTAAGACCGGGGATATCCATGGCGGCCTGGGAGACAACAGGACAAAATTTAAAAATTTAAACATTTAAATGAAAATACATGTCATTCAAAGTGATTTAAAATTTACTACAGTAACACAATGGACAATATATGGGTCATTCCATGCCAAACCACTCAATTGTTTTCCCGCCCCCCCTCCGATTTTGATTAAATTTGGAAAATTCTCCAAATTTGGAGAAAATGGAATTTTCTCCCCTTTGTAATGATACCAAATATATGGAAATCAAGTGATGGGTTTGCAAACTTTTGCAAATTTTCTGTTTCATAGTCACTAATCGATGCAAAAACGGTGACATTTTCAAAACTCTCTAGATTTGTGGAAAATAGTCTTAATGAGTTGAAATTTGGTATGTTGCCATTTCTCAAGGATACCCATGAATATGCCAAATGTCACCAAAATCAGGGGGGAGGGGCGGAAAAAAATTCAGTGGTTTGGCATGGAATGACCCATATGCAAAACAAGATTCTGGACAGCTTCCCTGAGCAAACTTTAAAAAACTTTAAAAAAGCCTGCAAATGAGAAGAACTACCCAAAGACTTGTGTAAAGATGTATGTGTATATATGTCTTTATCATTGTAACCTCCTATCTTGGATTAAATCTTCAATCGTCCACTTCTATTTCAGTATGTAACATTGTTCTGTGCACACAACTTAGTTTTAGGTTAGATCCTGTGCACATGCACCAAGATGCATGCAGCCTATTGTGGTCCCTACTCTATTCCCCCAGATAATTAATGTAGTATTAATAAAGGATTCTGATTCTAATTTATAGCGTTCGCAGCACAATTACTCATTTTTGTGCCACTTTAGGAACACAGAATTTGGTTTCTTGTTATTATACCAATATGAACAGGAACCTGGACACAACTGAGCATCTGCAGTAATGTTTATGGATGATGGCCACACTTGTTTATGGATGATGGCCACACTTGTGTACCTTTTGATACCTTGCGTATCACATAGACTACAACTCTGGTGTACAGCATGTGCACACAACTAATAGCATTTCCGCCACAATTTTTGTTTCTTGTTGTTTTTCTGCCACTTTCAAAACACAGTATCTAATTTCTATCCTAAACTATACTCATTTTTTTGCATTACAGAACCATTAAACTACTGCAACATGTCACAGGTAGAACCAATAACATTCACACACACACACACACACACGCGCACACACACACACACACACACACACACACACACACACACACCTAAACTTGCACAATCCACATATCAGTGCACAATTTGGTAAATTAACATCAATGCAAAATTTAAAAAATGACATACATAAACTTCAATGTCATAAGAATCACACTCGAGAAATAAAATAAATGAATGAAAGTTTACATTCCAGATTCTATAATGCTCATTATTCTAATTATTCTACCATGAACAGGAGCCCAGACCCATCTGGGCGTGTGCACTCACATCTATGATAGCGGCGCTGCTGTCCAGGTGTTTGTAGAGCTCATGGAGGACCTCCCTCAGCTTTTTCATGTTCTTCTTGTTGGGCTGCAGCAGCATGGCCTGGAAGTTCACCGGAAGCCCATATCTGTGGGTCAAATATGGTACCGTTATAAACAGGTGTATGGAAAGAAATCTCCCCTTGGGGACCAATGAAGAATGAATCTAAATCTGAATCTGAGGTGTAAGTTATTTACCAAATGGATGTGGGAAAGGGGAAGTCATCATAAAAGCATCATAAAAGTGTCCGAGACAGTAGTCAGGTTTCCACTGAACTTATTTGCATCACTTATTCACATATACAGTAATTCCGCTTACCAAAATGCCATTCAGTGGCCATTTTAACCAGTGACTTAGAAGATTAGTGCACATTTGAAGTGTTTTCAAGTAAGGATTTCTTATTCGAATAAGAAAATATGTACATGAAAAAGTTGGATGGAAACTGGGTTAATGTAAAGACTTAGATTAGCTCCTTCTCACCGCAAGACGGACTCCACAAAAACGCGAAGTGCCTTGATGTGGATCCAGGCGATGAATGCTTCGCTGAAGTTTACTTTGAGCCACCTAACCAATGGGCCCTATTACAGAAGACAGATCCATTAATCAACCAGAGTATGCTTGAAAGGTCATAACAGAACTAAAAGACAAAATGACACACCGCAAATTATTCATTTTTTCACTGACTAATGAAGTTATTGTCATTATTACCTTAATTTTAGGCAGACAGTTACTGTTACACAAGATGGCACTAAGAAAAATGAGCAAATAACTGATAATGATAATGATTGATAATAGTAATTTTAGTCTAACAGTTACTGTTGCTGACGATGACCTTGACACACCCCCTTGCAACTACAACTGAAGCCATCAGAATACTAGGCCTATGTAAACATGATATGCAATAAAATCACAAGGCTGTTTCTAGTGATGCCCTGATGCACACTCAATCATTGTGTTTAAAATTCAGCCACTGTGACACCATTTTAAACTACATCCATGTCTAAGTCATCCAACCATGTAACAGTTGATTAATATCTGAGAGATAGCCCCTCAGTGTAGGACATTATACCAGTGAAGGGTAAAAAAGAGTACCACAGTACCACATATTCAAAAAACACCTAGTTGTCTATGTTTAACATATTTAATTTAAGTAATTAACATCTCCACAGGACTGAAGAGTTGTGGTAGTTAGAATCAAATGATTTCGTGAATGGATAGAACAAATATGTGGTACTAGATTTTCTGAAGCCAGGTTGGCCATAACTGGGTTAGACAAAATGGGTGAGGACACATACAAACTGTTTCTTCTTGTCTGTGGAGAGGCGCGTCATCTCCTCTTTGTCTGCTTTCATCTCCACCTCATTATACTGGAAGTCACGGACAGTAAACCTGGCACAAGACCATAAGAACAGAGTTTAACTTACCCTTGAATACAACTGCAGACCACCACCACAGACAAGATAAAAGCTTCTTTGTAGAGTAGAGTAGAGTAGAGTAGATTAACTTTATTGATCCCGAAGGAAATTAAGGTGTCCAGTAGCATACACAAACAAATTGTAAGACCCTCCAGGTTAGAAGGAGAGTTAAATACCAAAGGTCAGAGCTAAAGTTAACTTCAAATAAATGTCTATTTAAGCACCACCGTCATAGAAATTGGAACAAACAAACACACTACGGAGAATGCACAAGCACATTTCACCTGAAGCATATAATCATTTCCCTTTTATTTAAATGCATTTTGGATGTGTTAACCCTGAAAATGTTTTGACAAAGACCAAGACTAGCAGAGCAAGGTGGTGCTATGGAATACATTTTCTCTCTGACTTGGAGGTAATTTCAATTGTACATAGGAAAAGATTAACAACAAAAGCCCAGAATTGCAACAACAAACATATAAGCCTCTCATGGAAGTCACCACACATTGGTTTCTGCTGTTTTATTTACAACGCATTTCGCTCTTGCTTTGTTGGGTTCACTGTGATAAAAATAAAAGAAATAAATAAAACAACAGCAGAAACCAGTGTGTGGTCATTTCCTTAAGAGGCTTTATTTATACTTTTGCTGCACATCATCAGCACCTGGGCCACAAGGAGATATAATAAGAGAGGTTTACTTATTTTCCCGAGCCTTGTGCTTGAAGTCGTCCACTGCCTTTCTGAAGAGGGTAACACTAAACAAGCCACTGTCTGCATCTTCAAATAACAAACTGCAAAAGGACAGGACAAAGTAAAGCATATATTTTAAAAAACATTAAATGTTCCACAATATCACATTTTAGCGAACTTAACCATTCAGGTCAAATATTAGCGGGATACAATAACAACTCAGATATGTCTTCATGTCTAGAAAGCACTTTATAGGAAAGAATGTAAGAAATTTAGGACACACATGTTTTGGTTCTGGATACCATACAACAAAGACATGAAAATGTTTTTTGAACATTTTGCCCAAAGATCACACAGACAGGCATAAAAAAAAAAAACAAATCAATTTCAACTTTGCATGTAAAATCCCACAACGTCTAACTATGGCAGACCCTGAAATGTTGCTATCCGTGAAAGTAAGAAGGGTTGGCTGGTTTCCATGGATACAAGGCTTGTTCAGCTAGGCCAGGAAACCCTCTAGCTTTGCTGCTTGGAGGGACACAAGTCTTAGCATGACAGGAAGAGAGCACTCAAGTAGCTGTTCTCAGTAAGCCCTCTTCTGTGAACAAAACAGTATGTTCCCAAAAAGTGAACATCAGAGCTCTCCAAGACCACACTTAAAGGGATACTTCAAAGACCACACTTACAAGGGAACTTGTAATGTGATGCACGTATCAGGTTATGCTTGCGTAATCTTACAGAATAATAAGGGGGGTATTCCAACCTACTTTATCTACTGACTGACCCAGATAAGTAACTCAGGCCTCTTCTGTTACAAGTAGGCTTGGGCAGGATCCAATTTTTCACACCCCGATATTTTACTGACATGATACCCCGGTATGTCAATATGTCACACATGTGGGCTACACTTTCTGTCAGTACTAGGTATGACCAGTTTTAATCACCATAAATCAGACCACTAGCACAGTAGCACTGAAGGATTTACTATACTGCAGTGTTTCTTTATTTCAACTTTTCATATGGAATGCAAAAAAGTGCTTCTTTTGTATGTCACAATACTTCTGTACCACTCTGACTTGGCAAACTAATTCAGTGTGTCTCACTGTGACCTGTACCTGTGTATTGTATTGTACTGTATGGTGGATGGGCCGTCTGTACTATGCAGGAGTCATTGTCCTCGTGCTGGTATTTGACTCGTATGTTCTACCTATTTATTCATTTTGCTGTGTTCTTTGTAATGCCTGGCTGCAATTTAATTTCATCTGGTGGGATAATAAATTTGACTTGAAACCTGCTTTCTGGACTATACCGCCTGCAGAGTTGCATGTGTTTGTATGAAGAGTTGTGCCAATGAAAATGTGAGTGCATTCACACTCACTTTGTTGAGCGAGGAACCACCATTTCAGCCAGGGTTTCATACGTCTTCTGCCAGTCAGTATAGCTTGCCCTGTGGTACCAGTCAAGGACAGAAACAGGATAAATAATTAAAACACTAGACATTTCTTTCAGAAAGGCGTTCATTTACCATAATGTAACATTTATCAAACTCCAAACCTGGAACAGATTCTGTTAAATTATGGTTTAATACAGGTAAAACAAAACAGCGATTTTAAACAAGTTATTTAAATCCTGTACTCACTTTGAAACAACAACCAGCATGGTAATAAGATATTCTGAGTCAAGCACAAAGTCTTCTTTCTTGACAATGTCAGCCAAACTCCTGGTCATCAAGCTCCCCCTATTGGAGAGAAACACACAATTACCTTGTGTAGCAGGTATTAAAAGACAACACTACAATCAAAACAGTTAAAAACAGTAATGATAACAATGAAGAATTTGCTTTATCTTCTTTTCTCTGAAAAGACACAAGTGAAAATGATTGTAAAGTCTACCATAATGCTTATTTTTTGATACTGTTGGTGTACTTAAATTGCTGTGCTGTGGTTGCTACTTGCATGGGCACATCGCTGGTATCTGGTGTTACAGCTATTGTCTAAGCCTTTATCATGTTACTTAATACTGTCTTCAGCTTTTCCTTAGGGACAACAAAGCCTGACACAATTCTAGCCACACAAAAGACTGTTGAAACACAATATGAATTGACATGTCACATTGTTTATCCTAGTTCCGGTCAAAGCCAGAAAGTGCTAGCCCAGGTTGATCAACTCGGCTTTGTGACCTTTCAACCTGGGCTGGACTTGGGTCTGACCTGGGTTCATTTCAGTGTGAATCATACAATTACAGAGACACGGTCATACAAGGTGATGAACCACTGAAACAATTTTGGAAACATTATTTTAAGGTTGAAAAAACGATTTAGTGTTGCTTTAACAACCTCTTGTGTCTAGCGTCACATTATGGCAATTTCACACAACATCCAAACAGCTATCATACCACATTATCAAGCTATCCAGCAGCAGTCCACTTGCAGCTAAAGTGACCTGCAGCGGTAATATTTGCTTTATTACATCATGAGGTCTCCCTTGGCTACAGCAGACATTTTAATTGTATCTGTTGTGATCTTGCTTGGCACTCCTATTGGTTTGAAGTATTGCAGCTGTTTTAGTCTATTAAATTAACTGTAAGCTGTGCTGAAGTGTGCAGCCTTTTACTCCGTTTTTCCTATATACTGAAATTATTTTACATTACATTACATTACACTACACTTAGCTGACACTCTTATCCAGAGTGACTTAGTTTACAAGGTAGAGGGTACAGTCCCTGGGTACAGTCACTGGAGCAATGTGGGGTTGGATGCTTTGCTCAAGGGCACTTCAGCCATGGATGAGGGTGCAGGAGAGCACTAGTTATTTACTCCCCTACTCACATTCTTACTGGTACAGGATTCAAACCTACAACCCTCCGATCTTAAGACCAGCTCCCTAACCATTAGACCACAGCTGCTCATGTTTTCAATACGTTTTGCATGTAAACATAGCCATTTATTCTTTTTCACAACACAACTCGGGCTGACAATGATACTCACGCATTTTTCCTCTCCAGGTTCTGAAGGTTGCCTTTCAGGTTATTGTAGGCTGATGCTCTGGCCTTCAAGTCATTGTCAATCTGGCTCACTTGCTGTGCAGATGGCAATGGAGGGACAGAAGGGGGGGGGGGGGTGAAAGACACATAAGATCAATGGTTAAATTGCCTTTTGTAAGGCGGGGGAGCCCTTTTTCACTCACAGTGGTCAATATCTCACTCTATTGTATTACTATAAATACTGTAGCAGCAGATGGAGCTCAGTTCCAGCTGGCTGTATTGCTAAGGTGAATCAATGTTGCAAACAGGGGGTCAAAGTAGCATACCTTTAAACACAGACACCACAAGATTTGTATTCTTATTTGCTCTCTTACTTTTGAGACGATCTCAGAGATGTTCTTTAAAGATTGTTTGATGGGGTATTTGGCCATGTCCCACTGGAATCGTGTTATGTAGGTAATCAAATCAACTGTTCGGAAAAACACAACATAATCATACTCATAAATTCTGTAAATATACATGACTTTAAAATCCTATTAATGTAGCAGTGTTACAGCTTGTGACTGAAGTAAATTGTTTGCAACATAATGTGAGCATAAATGCATTGTTAAGAAGATGTTAACACAACAATGTTGCTAAGGAACCTAAAACAAAAAAATATTTCTAGATATATTTTCCAAACTGAATTCCATTTGTGATACATAACATAATTTTAAAAAGTGCTTATTCCACCCATAACATATTTCAACTCAAGTTACAACATTTCAATCAATATCAAGCATGACATGGACGTCCTGGAAAACACTATCTGAGACAACATCAGTGAAGGCGTTGATTAGGTGAGTGACTTAATCACCTCCATTGGCCAAAAGGTTCTCTTGGACTTTGTCTCGGCTGTCCTCCAGCACATCCGCCATGTACTGGGCCACCTTCTTCACAACACTGCAAACACGCAAACACACACACACACACACACCACACACACACACACACACACACACACACATGCATACATACACACACACACATATACACACACAGACAGACACACACATACACACAATCACCGAATTATTTTAAAGTTTCAACAGCTGCTGAGGCGTATTTAGAATAAAATTCTGGTATGAAGGATATATCCAGAAACATCACAGAAATACAGCAATTAAGAGGCCATTTAGCTTTTTGAGGCTAGTGCTGATAATGATGAAATTTAAACTGTTACCTTACCATACTGAAAAGAAAAACTCAAAGAAATCTGCTTAAATTATTAAAATAAACATAATGTAGATGAGTGGGGCGCTATTCAAGTGCATGACATTTTACTGCCTGATTTATGTGAAAATGTAGGATTGTTTCATATGACAGCAATATGAGCAGTACATATACCGTCAATCTAGACGTTATGGCAATATGTACGTGTAAAGCATTGCAGACAGAGTGGAGCCTAACATGAATGTCACAGTTAAGACTTTAGATCAAAGCACAAGTACAAGATCTGATCCCAAACAACATACCCTTCCACGAAGGAGTCCAGTTTGGCCAGCTCATCAGACAACCCCACAAGAACATCCAGAGTTCCAACCTGTTTTATGTAACACGGTAAAAAAGTCACCACACACAAACTGTCACACAGACATCCAACCAGGCATTCACTTAGGCAGCTACAGGGGCAAGAGGCTTCTTGCACAAGCCTTGGACTTTACAGTCGTACAAAATGTTACCCCTAAAACACCACTTCGTGTAGTTCTAGGAAGTTTTTCACTGTCAATAAATCTGATCTTGAACTATTCTTTGTTAGGATTGTTGAGATGGTGAACAGAGAACTTGTAAAAGGTTTAAGCACCCCATTCTTTGGCCTACCTTAAGATCAGGGATGTTAAACTTGTTGTTGGTGGAGAGGTTGTTGGTGCGTGTGGTGGCCATGTTCATCTTGTCCCATGTCTGCTGGCATGTCTTGTCCCCAGGAGCCGAAATCAACCAGAACTCAGTCATGCCTGTTTGCTTCCTCTGTTCTAATCCTACTGCAAGATGACATTAAAAAAAACTGTAAGCAAAGGAAAGCCTTCCTTTACATTTCTGTGCTTTCATGTTAAACTGCTATTGGCCCATACAATTCATATAACAATTCATACAATGCATAAATGAGACCATATAACAGCTATACCATATTCATTATCATCACTTGTTCCACTTCCTCATTTCACATGTCTGTGGAATGGGTCACGAGTCTCATCATCATTAACCAAAAAAATGTCAGTCACCGCTGAGGCAAAACAAGCTTAGAAGTAATCCACTTCTAATAAACAATGTAAGAGAATTATCCTTACATAAATCGCGTAATATAACAGACTCTTACTACAAGTCTTGACAGGAGCCCCGATGCGTAAAGCTGCTGCCCTGTGCTGGCTGTCACGACTATAAAATACTGGTGAATATATAAGACAGAGAACTTACCAATATGGTGTATGAAGCTGTTTCAGTCGTACACTTTACAACGAAATGTAGCACGTAGTGTAATAGTCAACACATAATGCTGAAATGATCACTGTTGTTTCAGAGGACATTCAGAATCATCAGAGTCAGCTGATCAGATGAATAGTACTACGTCTGCGCAAATAGATGTGCGCAGTGCCTCTTGTTCGCCAACTTTGTGAGGCCGCTGCAACACCAATATAGAACCATTACTGCCACCTTCTGGACTATCTTTTGTCAGCAGTTTGTCAGATGTTCTGCAGCAGGCAAGGAGCCTATTGTAGTGTACACAGTGCTAAAATATGCCCCTGTATGGTCAGGCTATATGAACAGGACAGGTCTGTATCAGTTCCACATATCTGACACAATTTTACTCCCCAAAACTAAGCTCTGTTTGCTTGTATGTGGATAATGAGTGATTAGTTCTTTTTAAACCTGGCCACAAATTCTCATAAGACCATGACCTGTAAATCACTTAAGTGAATCAGGTGCAGTGATTTTGTTGTGCCTGCATTCTAACATGTTTCCAGTGTTGTATAAAGTATTGGAAAATTACACTGGTACCCCTTCAAAAAATGACTTTGGTAAAAGTCGAAGTCACTGACTGAAATGTTACTTGAGTTAAAGTCTTAAAGTTTCAGAAATTTCTTGCACTTAAGTATGACAAGTAATGTAAGAATAGATGTACTCAAGTAATGTAATTAAAAGTACAAGTAAAAGTTAACAACAGGCAAAGGCAGTCTAAATTTTGTATTATTTTTAATATTTTGGTTAACTGTGAAGGTCATTTGGCATCTATGGTTAATCTTAAATGACAAGCAATTACACTGCTGAAAATGCACACACATGACCAGAGAGAAAACTGGATGTTATCTGGCATCTGAAGATGGAGACCACAGTTGGAGACCTTTTTTTCATAAACCTTTGTTTTTTTTAAATAAGTCAGTGCTGAAAATGGTCGTACATCACACCATCAAGAAAAAAAAAAAACATAAAACACTGCTATCTCCGTCTCCTCTTTCATCAAGACTGAGTGCAAAGCTAGCTTGCTTTTTTTTTTGGTAACGAGTAACTAAATGGCACATTGAAAATGTATCGGAGTAAAAGTATGCAATTAGGTTTGGAAATATAGTGAAGTAAAAGTAATACAAGGTTATACAAATTTTAAAAACTCAAGTAAAGTACAAATTCTTCCAAAATGTACTTAAATAGGCTACAGTAGTGAAGTATTATTGCTTTGTTACTATACAACACTGCACTTTTCAATTATCTTTTTGAGGAGTTGTTCTACATGATGCGGTTTTCGGCAGGATCATCATGACCTTTAAGATAAGGCTTTTTTTATAGTAAGGTCAACACAGCACACAGGCAACCTACATTTAATTAACCGTGTGACCTTTAACACAAACTAGCTGCCAGCAATTATGTTGGTGTTATACTGTAAGACTCTGTCATGTATTTGTATCTATTTGCATTTTGTCTTTTTCATATGTTTATTTATGTGCATCTTATCCAAAGGTAGACCAAGGCCCTAAAGTCAAGTGGCCTTTTCATACCAAATTAGAACGTCTCTTCACAAAATGTTCAATGTTTTTATTATGTTAAATGTCTGACTCACAGTCCAGTTTTAGTAAATCTAAGGTTTTGGTTAATGGCAGTTTAAGGTGACATACTTTTCTTCCTTGCACTGTTGTAAATGGATTGAAGTATGAAAATTAAATTGTATTTGGGTTGTGGTAATTAAATGTTTTTTATGAATTGATTGCCTACGTTTACATGTTGATATTTCTGTGTGTGTGTGTGTGTGTGTGTGTGTGTGTGTGTGTGTGTGTGTGTGTGTGTGTGTGTGTGTGTGTGTGTGTGTGTGTGTGCCTATGTGTGTGTGTGTCATTCTTTGGCTGAACAATAAAATTCCTCAGGATAAAGTCTACATTGTTTTGAGGTTGTTTTTATTGTGTTTAAAAGAAAAATATTCAATTCTTTGATCAAAATTTGTTCTATTCATATGACCAGAATTTTTTTCACAGTCATTTATGAAAGAAGGCCACAAAAAGTTTTTTTTTTATAATTTGATAGAAATGTTGGTGAGTTTGTGTAATTGCTTATGTTATTGGCTTGTGATCCAGTAAGAACTTTTTTTTGTTTTTTGTTTGTTTGTTTGCTTGTTTGTTTTCCCTCTGACATCACTGTTCCACAGGGAGCAGCAGGAACAATGACCAACATAACAAATAATTCAGTAGCAGGTACATAGCAACAAGAACAAGGGGGGAAACACCCAAATAAATAGATAAATAAATTTTGTATTTGTTTAGTAGCCTTATTATCCTGTTGACTATGTCGTCCATGTTGTCTTTTTTTTAAAGACCTGGTCAAATGTAGGGCATATCAAATTAGGGTAACAAGACAGGCTGTTCCCAAATATAGCACAGCCTATTAGAAACCGAGCCTTTCTTTGTCACTTTATGTATTGAAATAAGAAGGACATATTTTTAATAAGCCTTAACCATTTCTCAATTTTGCAAATATATTGTGTTTATAATGGTGTCGTTCAAAGTGAACCCATATTACAAAGGCACCAAACGAGCACTGTGCACGGAAATACATATTTGGTAAAGCTCGGGGCATCCTGTTGGAGCCATAAACATACTATATGTATAGTATGTCTATGGTTGGAGCCACTAGGAGTGTGCGGCTTTACTGGAAGGTTACGCCTTCCCTACTCGTGGACTAGCTGCTAGCTCATTCTTCTTCAGACTCCGGTAGTGACAGCACGTCCGTACATTTCCTGCGTTCTTGGCACCAAGCCTTATGGCACAAACGGACCTTTTTCTTTCTTATACCGGTGTCCCCACTACTCTTTAAAAATTCCGCCGAAAAAGAGAAGACGATTTTCCAAAACACTTTGGCCGTTATCTCACGTAAGTATGGTTTAAGGATCTCATCTTCAGTTTCGTCCATCTAAACGGAGGTTGCTGGAGGGAAGGTTTGTTACAACATGGCGGAAAGAATTACATGAGCTAGCGCAAGGTAGTGATGGTAAGCTTTGAGGGTGCTAAGACAGGCCGTGTTTTGCTTATATATAATATGTAAAATAACACTGGAATTGTAAACCGATGTTTTAAAATGTTTTCATCTGTCAGCGTGCTTTGTACTAGTGTAGCTTACACGGTGTTACTAAACAATCGTGATGTTTTAGAAAGCAAGCTGTTAGCTAGGTAGCAACATAGCCTAGCCTGTGAATGGCCCTCCCAGTGGTCGGCAACACATTTTGATTGATTCAGTGGGTAAAAACCGGATTATTTGATTTCAGTTTATAAGTGACAACATTATACGCCTTGACGTTAGATACTATTTTGGGATTATTAGTTTTCGTTTGGTATTCCGACGAAACAACGTCTGTTTGGTATGACCATAACAGTCGCCCATTCATCGTAACTAATTTATGATGTGTATCAGAGGTTAGCTATCAGGAGTTGTAATGTTCCATGAGTTGATTTCCTCTACCGCCTAATGCTGTCATGAGCCTGTGTTTACGTTAATCAATTTGCCTAAAATATTACATGACGTCAGTGTTTATATAAAAAAAATCAGATTGAAAACCCCCGGGTTGTGGACTCACTTCTTAATTTATGTTGGACTTGCGTTGGACTATGTTGTTTAGCCTTGTGATACATTGTGTCTGCTTTGAAAAGGTTAGCCTAAAACAACCTCTATATGTTTGCCTCAGTCTCTTGTCACTGAAAGACCAACACCTGACCATTAAACTTTAAACTGCAGTTCACAGTTACTTAACATATTGATTTGTGGCGTGGTAAATTGAGATCAGACTGTCCCCTGGTTCATAATGGGTACACCATGTGAATTTCTGTGGCTGTGTCTCAGTGAGGTTGATATTGTTGGGAAGCATTTGTCCTACACTGTATTCACTGGGCAGCACACTGTGTCAAACTTGTCCAAACAGAATCGCACACACAGCCCTCTTTTTCTCTGCATCACCGATGGATAGCCTAGGTTTCTTTGTTTGGGCTAAAGTGGTTAAAATGTGTGTTTTTTTTTCCTCGTTCACAGGGCTCCATTCTCTCTGTACGAGTGTTTAAGCGCTACCCAGAAGGCCTAGGGGAGGTCCTCTACCGCGAGCAGTTCGATTTCAACGCCGAGCCACCTTGGGATCCTAGCTGATAGCGGGAGAGGGCCATCTCCCAACTTGTCCATGTAGGTGGTCCTATGTTTTACGATTATGTTTACTTCTTTTATGATTACATTTATGGTATTTGGTGGACACCTTTTTGTTTTTCAAAGCTACGTACAATTCTAAAAACACCAACAAATACTTGCCTTTAAAATGTAAAAAACACGACTAAAACATTTTTGGAAACATTTAAACATAACTTGTAATGTACACATAACTTTCATAGGTAAGTAATAGCCAGAAGCTGTGAAGGCCTAAAGCTTGCACATCCGCCTCAAGTGGTCTGGGTACTGGACCAAAAAGCAAAGTCAAAAAACGGAAACAAAGTCCGCAACACCAGTGTACTCCCACAAAAAGTTTTTAATCATTCATGATGTTTTGGGCATGCGCCCTTCATCAGTAATAGTCAGAAACATTTGATCTACTTAAATTTTTGATCTACAAAAATAAATGACCCATAGACTGATTAACCAACTAGGTACAAACTTTGAAAGACTGTAAACTGTGCAGAGCAATCAAAAAAAGTTTTTTTTCACTGTAATAAAATGAAGAACAGTCAGTGAAGATTACACATCACAAGATTACAATGTTTAACCACTAATTTGAAACTAGTGGGAGAAGTAGCTGGGGGAAAAAAGGTGTCTTATGTAATTTTTAAATTAAGTCTCTGCCTTCAGCCCTCTGGAAGTAAAGCTTCCTCTTATTGCTCAGCTTAGGAGTTGTTTTTCCCCTTTTCCCCACAGCGTGCTTCTAGTAAGCCGGCGTGGAATATTAACCGACATGCAGCCTCGGATAAATACGAGCATAATGCAAGCTAATTCTATCAAATACCCTCTTTGTGAGCCGTGTCGCCAGTGGGATTAATCTTGATTGGGGCTAGATAAACAGGCGCTGTCCGCAAACGGCGCTCCCCAAAGCCCGTGTTTTGACAGGGGCCTTGGAGGCCTTAGGGTGGACATCATAGTAGTCATGTGATCCCCCCAGCCCTAGTCCTGGACTCCAGGCACTCCATATGCAGACCCTGTCTTTGTAAGCTCTGCCCGAAGATGCCATATTTGAGATTCTTAGACTATATCTCTCTCTGATTGGCTAAGAGTGGAAAAATAAGTTGAATTGCTCAGACTGATTACGTGCAAACGATTACTTGTGAAAGGGCATGAAATCTTGTGGTATGCTGAGGGATATTGGTGAAAGAGCCTAGTTGTAATACTGTTTTCTTGCTTCATTTCTTAATATGTGTTGTTCTTCTCCGATGCCGTTTATTGCATAACTGTTGGACCCCAGAAGACAATAGATAGCCTGTGAAACAGCACGAAATCTGGTCGTATGTTAAGTGATATTGTTGATGTTGTTGTGGTTGTAATACTTACAGTAACGGCTTCTTGTTCGTTTTTCTTCTTCTGCAGTTTGTTGCATAATTGTAGGACCCAGCAGGCTCGGTAAACTCCCTTTATGATCGTTGGATTTGCGGAATACGGTTGAGATGAAAGGATTTACAGATGAACCCAACTACACCATTGAACTACTGGAGGCAGGAACGACCATTGAAGACGTCATCGATAACCACATTTATGAGCAGGCTTTGGTGAGAGGACAACACACACACACACACACAAATGGTTCCTAGAACTGCTCCATCAGATGTCAGTACATTGGAGTATCCAATTCTGTCTTGTTTTCCTGATTATGACTGGGTGCACACACTACACTCCTCAAAACAGTTTCTTGTTCTTTAGGTCAGTTCAGTTCACATTGAATGCCCCAAGTGAGAGCCGTGTTCAGTTCAGTAAAAAAAAACATTCAGTGCATTTTGTATCAGCTTAATAGAAACGTTCTGTTTGAGAAGATGACTGACTACTAACTAAGCCCCCTGTAATTGTTGTGGCTTAGTCTGCAGACTGAAAGAAATATGTTTGTGTCCCCGTAAGTGGAAAAGTGCTTTCTGAGGAGATGGCTGACATAACTAACTTTTTCTTGCCATGTGGTGTGACCCATAGCCTGAAAAGAATCCGTTTTTATCTCCTTTAGGAAAGTGCTTTTTGACGCGACTGATATAACTTATATTTCCCCTTCTCCTAGTTGTGGTGCGGTTTGGAGGCTGACAAAAAATAATTTGCATTCGCTTCACCGTAAAGTACTTTTTGACATGGTTGTCGTAGCTAACTAGTTCTCTTTTACTGTGCCTGTTGTGGCGCTCTCTGTCCGCAGGCTGAAAAGAATGCATTTGTTGTGGCCGACCTTGGGGCCCTGATGCGTCAGCACGTGCTGTGGCAGAGCGGCATGCCCCAGGTGCGGCCCTTCTACCCCGTCCGCTGCAACAGCAGCCCTGCCGTCATCGAGGTCTTGGCTGCCCTCGGAGTCGGCTTCGTCTGTGCAAACAAGGTGAGTGAGTGACCTGTTTTGTATTAGATGTCCTAATCCACCAAGAATGCCCTGGGGTGCTGTTCCTGGAACTAGGTTTAGTTAATTACCTGTGTAGGGGAACTCCGAGCAGGTGGTAAACTTGACAATAGAGGGATCTTCTTACTCTCGTTTGTTCTCCTAGTAGAACAAAGCCATATGCCTCTATTAATAGGTGTACCACTAACATAGAGCTGACGTATCTGAGTTAGTTACTAAATTATTTACTTGACTGTTAAAATCAATCAATTAAGCTACAGGTTGTGAATGCTTGCTGAAAGATTTCTTTTCTTTCTGTCTTCCGTTATTGCTGTTGCTGTTTTGTCAGGCTGAGGCTGCACTAGTATTAAACCATGATGTCACCCCCGACAACATCATCTGGTCCGGCGCATGCAAGCAACTTGCTCACCTTAAATACGCGGCCAAGAACGGAATCGGCTACCTGGTGTGTGACAACGAGACCGAACTGTGCAAGATCGCCCGTGCTCACCCTAGTGCCAAGTATGTTTGACAGATTGTTTTTTCCGAGAAATCTAGAAGGCTGTTTGAATACAGTTCTAGAAGTATCTTTGTCTCTTGTACTAACATTTAGTGCTTAATTGAAAAAATGACTACTGAGAGTGTAGCTCCATTTTGCATGCTTTTGAAAGTAGGTCATAGGTCTGGCATAAAAATTGCAAATAGATATTTTGTCCAATTTAAGCTAATTTTCTGGGAATGTTGGAAATGGGCCAATACAAAAAGATTACATTTTTATGGTGACTTGGGTGTGGGTTCAGTTTTTTAAGGTTTCTTTATTATTGAGAGATTTGGCATGCCTGCGCTCTCAGATTGAGGTTCAGGTTACTTTGTTGGTACCCGTGGCTAAACCAGGTTTGCAGTCTCAGGGCTCATTCACACCAAACACTCTGCGTATACAGCGCTTAGACAGCAAGTGCCCGTTTTCTGTCCATATTTGTTTAGAATGCACGTTAACAAATTAGACTATTCATACCGCACGCCGGATCTGAGCGTATTCTGTCACACGTACACACATATTGTACACGATTACCTGCTGTACACGCTCAAGTTGGTGGAAATAAGTCCTAAGAGGCAGGACATCCTAGGGCTGCTCAATTAATCGAATTCTAATCGTGATAACGATTTCAGGGCCAAACGATCTCAAAACAAATAAAATCGAGGGCAACAATGTTTTTGTCCTAATTATTTTCTACTGTTTGTACTGTACATTAGATGTATACATTAGACATTTCTACTGTTTGTACATTAGACATCAAAGGAGACTTACTAATGTTTACGAAGAAAGGTATTCAGGAAAATCCGAAGGTTTTTTCGAAATGTTTTTTTGAAAAATGTTTTTGAATACATTTTCAATAAATGAAGCATGTTACTGAGGAAAACAAAATAATCGTTTGAATAATCATGATTTCAGTTTTGGCCCAAATAATCGTTATTCAGATTTTTTCCATAATCGAGCAGCCTTAGGACATCCTTACATTTTCTGAATCATAATAATACATAACACATACACTAGACGTATCGGACAGGCAGTACAAAGGCTACATAACAGTACATAACCATGTTGACTTATGCAGTGCAAAGATGGCTACAAAGTATTTTGTGCAGTTGTTGTGCAAAGGTAGCTACAGTGCATGACCAAAGTGCTTTGTGCGTTATGTACAGATAATTAATTGCGTTATGTACAGATAATCTCCAAATGCGTTCTAATTTTATATTGTTTTCCCCTCCTTTATCTGCAGGCTGCTGCTGCAGGTGTCTACGGAGCCCCATCCGGAGGAGGCCAGCATGTCCCTCGGCTGCTCCCTCAAGAGCTGCAGGCACCTGATGGAAATGGCCAAAGAGCTTGGCGTGCAGGTGGTCGGAGTCACGTAAGTCTCGTCTGTGTACTTCGCCTGGCTTTACAACTGTTACGTTATAGTATTTACGAGATGCTTTTCTCCAAAGCGGCGTACAGTACTAAAACACTATACAGGGTGTCCACAAAAAAACTCTCTGATTTTATGATATTATGATGTCTAAACTAATTTGAATATTTTGATTAACATGTTGTGGGCTGTTTCGTTTCAGGTGATTAGACATCTTTCACCTGAAAACGACAGGGGTGCAAAGAAATCTAAAAACCTGTTTGAAATCAGGGAGTGTTATAGTGGGTTCCTTGTATTGTGAATAAAAAACACTTGTGCAAATTTTAAAATAAAAAAATAATAATATGGAAATAAGCATGAACATAACTATGATATGCATAAGCTCCAGAAGAAAGGGAGACATTAGAAGTCTTTCAGACTTTGCAGTTATGACCACTTGGTCAGTCAGATTATTTTATATGTGCCTTGATAAGGATATTGTGTTGGCGTGCATAATGTGAACTTTACTCTGGAGTAATTACAGTATGCATTTGAGAAGCTGCACTTGTGTTAACATCATCTTGGGGTGTTGCTTCACAACTGCTGTCCAGACAGATTATGAAAGATGATGATGAGTAAGCAGAAAATGCTTTTACTTGTACTCCATATTTAGATTTTTTTTTTAAAAACTGTGATGTGTTGGCTTCTATTTTTTAGCTGTAGTGAAAATGTCCAATGAAACTTTTACACAGCATTTATAGTTGTAGACTCTCTCATGTCTTGGGTTGTATTCTAAGTTATGCTAACAACTGTCTGATAAAGTAGTTTATGTCTGTCTGTCTGTCTGTGCAGATTTCAGGTACCAGTCCCTTGCAAGGATCATCAGGCCTATACCCACGCCCTGTCGGATGCCCGCTGCGTGTTTGACATGGGGGTAAGTGTCCTGCAGAGCTGTGGGGGGAAAAAAGCAGTATTTTATTTCTCTGCACCGCAGTGCACATTAAAATATTCTGCATTGATGCAGAGGAAAAAAAACAAATAATAGATTCTTAAAGGGCATTTGACAAAGGACTAATGTCTGCAGTATGACTATGACTTCAGCTTGCAATGTTGGCTTAGGTGAAACTAAACTCACAGATTGAACCCTATGATTGATATCTATCATATCTATTCCAAAATGTATCCGCTGCCGCCTTGCCGCATACTACAGTCTTTTATGACTCCTTAATGAAAGGTCAGCTGTAATGATTTAAACTGAATCGTTACCCTCAGAGTCTCCGTAAAACAGTGAGCCCAATGAAGATTAATATCTTTACCGCCCTACAAAGACAAAGTGCAGTAACTACACAAACACTGAAATTGAGAAAAATGCCTTCAAAGTTATCCTGTCTTGTTAAACATGTTGTGGGTATAATAAAGGTGATATGATGATGTACTTTCTTAAGAGATTTAGTCAGACAAATGAGGTGTTATAAAGTCAATTTCCATTCTAACCTCAAAGTATGTAGTTACAGCCTTGTGGCTTTGTAGAGCAGTACAGCTTACATACTCAAGGAGCCTGCAGCAATTTGTTACAGAACAGATCTTGTGCGGTTTGTTTGAAGTACCTGGAGGAACTTGTCAGTTATTACTGTAGCATAACTGAAATCGATATGCTACAGTCATTGTGTATGTGAATGAGTCAGTGACTCTTACCTGAGGGCCACAGGTAGTTTATCTTTCGCATTGTGTTGTCTTTGCAGGAGGAGCTTGGCTTCCACATGAACATTCTAGATGTAGGTGGGGGGTTCAGCGGTTCTGAAACCCAGCTGAAACAGGTGAGTTATGTAACACTTAAACATTACTAAGGGTCTTGGGCACAATAGCCTTTGTCCAGGCAGTGGCATGGATAGCTTGCCACAGGTCATTTCACAGCTCTTTCACCCCTCTTCTCTCCTTACTCATATTTCCCCTTCTGTCACCCACCGCAGGTCCACGCTGCTATGAAACCCCTGCTTGAGGCGTACTTCCCACCCATGTCTGGAGTGAGTGTCATCGCGGAGCCCGGAACCTTCTACGTGTCCCCCGCTTTCACCCTGGCCGTCAACGTCATCGGAAAAGAGCTGGTGGCGAGGGATCGCCAGGGTCAGCTCGAGGGTGAGTTAACCTAGAGTCCGTCATCTTGTCTAAGGGCGTACTCACACTATGCCATTCGTGCCGTACCCAGAGTACACTTGATCCCCAAAGTACGATTTGTTTGACCGCTGCGATCGCTTCGTTTCGTACCGGGGCACAGTACGCTAGTACGCTTGGAAGCGGTGGACTCCAATCCGGTTCAGTTGGACTTAGGCAGAGTATGCATGTAGCGTGATTGCAAACGCGCCTGAGCACAGTTATGAGTTCGATTACACAATCAAACAGATCGTTAAGGAATCTGTTGTTATGGTAATAAAACATAAGATTATGCAAAGATTCTAGAACACAGCAACTCAGCCATGCCTGGCTACAGTTTGATATTTATACAGTATGAGCGCAGACCAGGGACAACTGTATTCCAGTACGGTACAAGTGAAACGTAGTAATCGTCATGTGGGAAGGGAGTAGAGTGTTGTAAAGATTCACCCTGAAGGAGGAATGAAAGGACAGTTATGACAGATGTGTCCTTTCTCCGCTTTGCTTAGAAGCCTAAGGAAACAGTAGGTTTCCACCTGTTAGACTCATATCTGGGAATTTTTTGTCTGTAGACCCATGAGGTGTTTCTTCTCATCTCCGTTCCTTATGATTGATGATTGATGATATGTTTGCATAAAAGCCGTAATGTTATGGTCTTCTCTGGCACAGGCACAGACACGTTTTCTCCTAGTTTATCTGAAACATTCGAACTTCTCCTACAGTTCCACTCCCTCAATCAGAACCAGATGTAATATGTAAGCGTTTAGTTGTGATCTCCAGTCTTTGGCATAAAAACCATGATGGGACAATAAGGCACTCCTTTGGCATAGCTACAGACAAGTTTACCCCAATTTCATCTGAAACATTTTCCTTGCATCATTTCATTTCTGCATCAGAATATATTACACTTGTATTCAAATATAACTGATGTAATTAACTTGTTTGGCACAGGCACAGAGAAGTTCACCCCTAATGACGAGCCTGAGTTCCTGTACTACATGAGCGATGGCGTCTACGGCTCCTTCATGGGCAAGCTGCTGGGCGGCTCCATCCCACACCCCTCCGTACACAAGGTCAGAGGTCAACTCTGTGGAGAACGTACAGTAGAGTCATGTGTTGGACTAATCCAAAATGGTTTACTGGTTGGCCATATAGTGCATGACATACTGAATCAGCACATGCAACTGACACACTATAGTTAACGGGGGGACGCCTCTGTACACAAGGTCAGAGGTTAACTTGGTATGGTTAGGGCTGTGCAATGAGTTTTTTTTCCCATTCTGGGTTGTTTGCTGAAAAACACATACAGAAACCACATGAAGGGAAATTTGTGGGGAAATGGTACAGAGAACGTACAGTGGGGTTGTGCAACCAAGAACGTACAGCACTAACTTGGGCCAAATATGAAATGTTCACTTGTTTATCATATAGTGCAGTACTGGTTGTCCCACAAGTCTGGACCCTTAGGGGAAAAACAGTAACATTGCAAAATAATCCCAAAATCTATTACAGAATGTGTACATTAGGTATTATGTCACACACATAATTGAAGACGGTCTCTCCACTGACGCATTCTCTTGTCGCAGGTTACCTGCAACATTATAAAAAATATATTACATATCGCTATGGGCCCAGACGTATAAGACGGCCTGTATGTAATGAAACATCTAATGCAACTGGCACACTGTTTAGTGAATGGGTGGACGTTTCAGACAGATGAACACATCCCTATAGGCAGCCATGTTGAATGCAGCAGAGCATGGGTCATTACTCTTTAGGTCTGCAGATCACCTCAGTCTCGTCTGAGACAGATTGTGGGGAAGTGAAAACCGCTTTGCTTATCTGCAGATTCAGACACGCGACTGTCACATTGTTTGTGGGTCAGCTAAAATGAAATGTCGTATTCTGTGTCTGTTGTATGTACGTTCTCTGTGGCTGTGACTAAGTTCAGCCAGTTGAATTCCAGAGAGAGAGAGAGACTTTAGTGTGAGTCTGTGGAGATTCTCATTCATCCAGGTCATGGTAGTCAAAAGAGCTACGCTGTAGGCAACTGGAAGTCCAAAACAAGGTCAGTTGCTTTAAGTCCAAAAGGCGTCCTGTTGCCTACAACTTGGCTGCTCTGACGAGCTTAGTGTGAATCCTAAGGGGATGTTTGTGGTTCTTCAGAACTTAATGGCTTTAATGTAGCCATTAAGTAACTCTTTAATTTGTGACCTTGAAAAGAAGGCCACAGAGTCTTTGTGGCTCCCATGACACAAAGGGAAACCCAGGGCTCACTGAAAAAGGGAAGAGCCTAATGTGAAATGTTTAATCATTCACTATCCTTGTGCACTGTGTAAGGAAACCTACCAGCCTTTTACCCAGTTACAAGTTGATGAACCACTGAAACGATTTTGGAAACATCATTTAATAATTTAAAGGTTGAAAAAAACGAGTTAGAGTTTAAAGGGAGAGTTCTGTGCTAGTGACTCCCAACCTGTTATACAGGAGTCTAAAATGTCAGCTGAAGTGCTGCTGTGGCAGGCAGAGCTTTGACTAACAGGTCCTCTACAAAGATGCCATCGGCAGGATGGTCTAATCCTTCACAATGTATTACTCTGCTTGAAGGGGTAAAATGTGAAGCTAATTTCTGTACTTGTTGTGGTGTCTTGAGTGGGATTGAGGGGATTATGTGTGTAAAGGTTTGTGTCAGAACGAATTTGTTTAACGTAATACAAAGTTTTAGGCACTTGGGCGGTTAAAAGGGTATGCAGTAGGGCTGGGCGATATATCGATATTGTCGTAATATTGATATATTTTTAAAGAAGATATGTATTTGACACTATATCGCCATATCGATATACTTTCAATGATACAATACCACTTTATCAAAACCACTTATCCTAATGTGTTCACACTGTTCAGACAGCCGGAGCTTTCTCGGATCACTCAGCTGTACCCCTGCGTATGTTACTGTTTACTTTTTCATTTGCACAGCTCTTTTAGAGCAATCTTAACTTAACATGAAACACTTTGCTCATCCTGTTTTTGAAATATCGATATGTATCGTATATTGCCCAGTCAGCCCAGAAATATCGTGATATTAGTTTAGGTCCATATCGCCCAGCCCTAGTATGCAGATGATTTTCATATAATGTGAAGATGTGGTGAAGACAAATCTGTCAGCTGAAGCTAATGTGCTATACACACATAGTGGTATGTGGCAGGGTGCGAATTACGTGTGAGTCGGCTAACAGCATACCACATGGCATAAAACAAAGGCTGTGATGACCTGCAAGGAATGTCAAAACTACTAGCTCTGTAACCCATCAGGCAGGCAAACAAGGGTGCAGTATAAAACAGGTTAGGTATGCCGATGCTCAGCTTTGGTGTCCCTCTTAGGGCCCATTTCCACTCTCCGTATACAGTGCGTAGACAGCAAGTGCCCGTTCTCTGTCCGTATTCATTTAGAACGCGCGTTAACAGATTAGAACATTTCCACCGCACGTGTGATCTGACACACACATTGTACACGGTTACGTGCTGTACACGCTCAAGTCGGTGGAAATGAGGCCTTAGCATTTTATACTGTTACATACAATACATTACACTTAGCAGACGCGACCTGCAGTAGAGGACACAAGTCAAGCTACAGCTTTGCAGAGTAGAACAGTATAAGCAAGACCATAAGAAAGTCCAGAGCAACCAAGAGCAAAAGAAATGCTGTTATGGGAAAATATTCTGCATGGTACCAATGTATGGGGTTGTAAAACACCTAAACATTAAAGCAGTCACTTCTCACAGTGTATCTAGTTTGTGGAATTGCAATGTGAAGACCATGCATGTGATGTGCGATCCATGTAACATGTATGACACACACTAGGGCCGGGCGATATATATCGATATTATCGTAATATCGATATATTTTTAAAGAAGATATGTATTTGACACTATATCGCCATATCGATATATTTTCGATGATACAATACCACTTTATCAAAACCACTTATCCTAATGTGTTCACACTGTTCAGACAGCCGGAGCTTTCTCGGATCACTCAGCTGTACCCCTGCATATGTTACTGTTTACTTTTTCATTTGCACAGCTCTTTTAGAGCAATCTTAACTTAACATGAAACACTTTGCTCATCCTGTTTTTGAAATATCGATATGTATCGTATATCGCCAGTCAGCCCAGAAATATCGTGATATTAGTTTAGGTCCATATCGCCCAGCCCTAACACACACACACACATACACACACACACATACACAATTTATTCATCCAAAAGAAAACGAAGGCATGCAGTAGCTTATACATGCACACACATTCCCAATAATAACAAGAGGACAGCACATTGCCCAACTACTACCCTTTTTTTCCCCATCTTGACTCCAGCTATCGTTCTGTCTCCCCCTGGTGTGTGACACACAGACATCCATGGCACCGGAGGAGCTGCTGTTCTGCAGTAGTCTGCTGGGCCCGTCCTGTGACCCGCTGGACCAGGTGCTGGAGGGCTGCCTGCTGCAGGAGCTGGAGGTGGGCGACTGGCTCGTCTTCAGCGGCATGGGGGCCCTGGGCTGCGCGGAGCCCACGTCACTCGACGACATCGACAGGCCGCCCGTCTACTACACTATCGCTACAGCAGACTGGTACGTGCACTAGTCAGCCGATGGTACATTTTATACCACGGGTAAATTTGGAGACTCAGTCAGCATGGTGGTTGGAAAATCAGGAACAAGGATTTATTACCATTGATGCATCAAAGGAGAGAGAGACAAAGTTTAGCCAGCGTCCCTACCAGAAGGCAGAGGCCTAGGGACTAGCTGTCTATCCATGCTTTTCTCCATGCATCTCTCCCACTAACAGTGGTAATAAAGAAATGCATTAAAATCTAAATACATAAAAAATGTTATGTACAAGATTATTATTTAGATTTCTTCACAGAAAACCACTGAAGGATCTCTCATTTTTTGACAGATTGTCTGTGTTGAGCTCTTGTCCTTTAGGCAGGAGATTCAGGACTAGGAAGTGAAAGACAAACCCACTACGTGCACATGGTAGGATCGGACTGGATTGGGATTGGATTGGGTGTTGCTACCCAACGGGTGGTCTGTCCCAAAATCCAAGCGCACATGGAGTTCGTGTAATCGGATAATTGTCAGAGATCTGGCCATTTCTGCTACACTAGGTGGCGATGTGTTCCTTTTAACAAGTGGTGTTAGAACTACTTCTGGTTGACGGCTGCTAAAAAGAAAATAAATAAACTATCTGGCGGCATACAAACAAAAATGGCGTTCGAGGAGGTTGACAGAGCAGCATTTGCATGCATGTTGTGCATTCTCCTTTGTTTGGAAGTCCGTATGAACGAACAAACAGCGTTTTTGGTTTCCTCGATACAACACAAACTGTGCCGTCGGCGTTTGATATTACAAGCAGTGCATTCCAGTGCATGCGCAGTATGCGAATCCGATCCGATGCCGTGCATAAGGCGGCACCAAGCATAAGGCGCATAAGGCGGCTCACTGGAGGGGAAGACAAACATTGGCTTAAGCCAGGGGTTGCAATCGGAATCGCGAAACCAATCCCTATACGATCTTTAGCCTGTGCACATGAATTTGATACGATCCCAATCCCTTTCCAATTGGATTCAACTCGTCCATGTGCACGCAGTGACTAATTTCAAGAGCAGATTCTTTCTCAGGGCAGATTATTGTTTATTTACTGGGTCCCCATTAGCTGGGGCAGATGCACTAGCTATTCTTCCTCAGACCCCTGTGGTCATTTCACTAGATACCCAATATGTATACTAAAGTGGCTGTTTTTGAGAGCAATTGGAAGGGAATGCTCCATAGGTGGATGGACAGGAGTGTGTGATTGTGATTTTATTGCAGTGTTCAACTTTATTATGATGGGGTTAATTATCAGTGGTATTTATTGGTTTAGTGTTTCATCAATTTATTGGTTTAGTTATGTATTGCTGTTTATTTATGACTCTATTGGTTTTATTGACACTGAGGGGATCCCATAAAATGTCATTCTTGTCTAAACAACAATGACAAAATGTTTGTATATCTATTATTGTATCATCTGTATGTTTTGACGGATGTTATCTATGTAGAACCTTTGCTAACCAAAGATTCAATGATGTGTCTGACAGGTACGACATGCAGGAGGCCGGCCTTCCTCTGGACTCTACCATGAAGAACTTCTCATTGGTCCAATACGGCATTTAAACTCCGCCCAGGCAAAGCCAGCTTATAATATTTAAATGTGATATTTTGTAAGGTCCTCCTACCGACCGGTGAGCGACCAAATTCGATTGGTCTTGCAACATTCCAGCTGTGGGTGGAGCTAAAGCAAAACAAAACAAAAAACGTGGTGTAACTGGGGAACATAAATGATTTGGTGTGCATACCTCAATTTCTCGATGTTCAAAAAGATGTTTCCGAGCTTTTTTTTTTGCTCTGCATAAAAAGGAGTAAGGAACTCTGGGTAACCCAACATTCAGTAACTACATATGCAACAAAATGGACGACTGTGGAGATGGATGACCCACTCCTGGGTTCTTTTCCTAATCGAATACAGTTTACATTAATGTTTGATTAATTTAATTTTATTACACATATATATTATATTACCTGTTTGGCAGTCCTGTAAATCAGTTGTCTGTTCAAAACGAGGCAGTTTTATCTGTATTAAGAATCTCATGCGATTTCAAGAGAATTAGAATCATGAAATAACTATGTGCTGTGAACATCAGTGTCAAGAAGAGAGCGATAATAACCATGAACCGTGATGTTTTTTTTATGTAATATGCATTGCGGGAAGAGAACTTTTCCCAGGGTTTGTAGAACAGTGGAGAGAGGAGAGGGTGCAGACTAGATTTAAGGCTGAGACTGCCAAATTGAATTTCAACAAAAATATGTTCTCATCACCTGCAGTGTGTCCTCTAACAGTATTTCCCAAGGTAGTGATTTTTATCCCACTAGCACTCCTTGGTTTAGTGTGCTGTGATTGCCATGGTGACCTCAAAAAGGCTCTATCTATGCGAGCGTGTACTCTTGTGGTTAAAGACCATCCCTACTATATAGGTACCTAACACCAGGCTGTCCAGCCGGTCCATTATGTGGAAGCTTAAGATTAACTAAATTGTTTTGAAGAAATATTGTCCGACAAAAACACTCATTTCTTTGTCTAATCAGACTTACGGTACTTAACACCAATCAATGACAAGTTTTATCAACAACTTCAAGTCTTTAGCACTGTTAGGTTTGCATATCTTGTTAGTCTATTGTGCAGTTTAATGCCTAGTCAGTGTAACTGTCCGTCCACTCCATTTTTTGAACTGCACCCTTTGAAAAGGTGATGTAAATTAAATCTGGCACTAATGGACCATAGCCTGTTTTTGACTGTAAAATTGTGCTTGTTATTGTAATGAAAGTGATTAATTTAATACATCTCAATGACTGAACAACTCCCTGTGTTGTTTTTTCCTTTAAATGACTATCACATTTACTCGCTCTTGTGTGTTGTTATTGTACAGTAATGTTATTACACCAATAATGCCATTTAATTCTAAATGGCACACAAAGTCAGGGATTTTGCAGGATTATAGTCAGGTGTATGATCAACCAACTACACCACATTGGTTGTATATGTCAGGAAGCCTACATCCACAGAGGTTCGGGGTTGGTTCTTCAAGATGTTTGGTGCAAGCTACCAGACAAGTTCCTTCAAAAACTCTATAGTATACCTAGAAGAATTGATGCTCTCACCTCCAAATATTGATTTGATTTAAGTTTCTCCTTTGTTCAGTCACTGCATTTTGTCAATTGATGAACATAAATGATTAACACTTCCATTTTTGCAGGCATTCCTAGTTGACTGCATTTTTTCCACACCTGCCTAAAACTTTTGTACATTACTGTATATATTTTTTTTAAGTCTAATATACATAATTATATTAAGTATATGTATAATAAGTATAGTATAGTAATAAATATAATGCTTAGAAAAGTGGAGGCTTTAGGCCTAATATATTTCAACCCATTTAAAAGCCGAAACATGGCATACTTTTGTCGAAGGAGGGCGCTCGTGGGTTTTGTGTAATCATGGCTAACCACGAATGACATAAGCTTCAGAAAGGAAGACTCGGCTAGCCGGTGTAAACCAAGTACCATGGAATACACAAATATCACGGACAACCATACAGATATTCAACAGTATGAGGTAATGTTTGATATGTGTTAAGTTACTGGAAGCCTGCTCCGTTTCCTCCGAGTAATGTTGTCACAGGGGAGTTGACTTTCACCGTGTTTAACCCAAAGCCAGCAAGGTAACAAAGAAACAGTAGTAGGTTGGGTTAAATATTAACCCGTCGTAGATAAAACGTTTTTTATACTGTGACTGCTCTTAAGAAAGATGGTTTATGATATTTTATGATAAGCGAATAACCCAGCATTGTGACCATACTAGGCTAACTACAGATTATACAAAAGTAACGTAATGACGCTACGTCAGCTAACTTACATGCAATGCGTCAATGTATCACATTCATCCCTGATTGTTTACCACAGGTATAATCAATTGGCCCAGAGCCGTGATCCAAAGTGGCCTACTATTTACGTTTTACTGCAATGTTCTCTGCCTCTGCCTGCCCCAGGCCAATTTGGCCATTGTTTTGGTCGTAGACGGAAACGTCATCAAAGAGCTGCAGCTCGCCTCATCCTCTTGTGTAACCACCTTTTACTTCACAAAATAGAAATGAAATGAGTTTTCATGCATGTTTTTAACAGAACGGTCACACGGGCAAGGATATGGATAAAATGCCTGAAAACAAGGACGCCGAAGATGAACCACTACTGAGAGAAAACCCAAGACGGTTTGTCATCTTCCCCATCCAATATCCTGACATCTGGAAGATGTACAAGCAAGCTCAAGCATCTTTCTGGACAGTGGAAGAAGTAAGCTTAGCTCAAAGTTATATTTCTTCTATCTTCTCAGCAGTCTTGATTATGACAGCAGTTGTGCTATTCCTTTATATCTGGGTAGTCTATAATTTCCTGCTGCTGTGTTTACAGGTTGATTTATCCAAAGATCTGGTACACTGGGACAGTCTGAAGCCAGATGAAAGGCACTTCATATCTCACGTGCTGGCATTTTTTGCTGCAAGTGATGGTATAGTGAATGAGAACCTTGTGAGTCCCTGACTTTCCTCTGAATTTGGTTTAATTTTTTCGTTTAATTTGTCATTACTGTCAGAGATGTTATATGGTTGTTGTCATTTTACATTCATCATCGTTAGTAATTACAGTCTGTGAAATTGTCACACCACTACTGCCACACCTGAGGTTTAACCTGAGGTGAGGCCCATGTGGAATATTTGGACTAGGTTAAGTTTTCTTACTCTAGCCTCATTAAGTAGCAGCTGGCCTTTTCTGTTATCTGTTACTGTATTTTATTAGTTCAATATATTTTTAAGGATTTTATAATTGCCTACCCGGTTTATAAACTGCCTACCCTGACCACACGTCATTGCCATGAAGGCTAAAATATAATCCTACACATTTAATAATTTTGTAATCTACTTACGTTATAATGCCTGCATACGTGGCGCTTTGGACTATATGGACTATAACAAAGCTTGCCATGTGTATCTCTGTCCTGTGTTCCTTGAAACTATTGAAGCACTTTGAGCTACATCCTTTGTATGAAATGTGCTATACAAATGAAGATGATGATGATGATGATTATTATTATATTATGATTATTATTATTATTATAACTATTTCTTCTTCATCTGTCTGACAGGTCCAAAGGTTCAGCCAAGAGGTGCAGGTCCCAGAGGCGCGCTCTTTCTACGGGTTCCAGATCCTCATGGAGAACGTCCACTCCGAGATGTACGGCATGCTCATCAACACATACATCAGGGATCTTAAAGAGCGGTGAGAAGACACTAAACTTGTTATCAGAGCTTTTCACACCTAAATCAGGCTTGAATATAATGTATTGAAGGGTAGAAAGTATGTAGAAGAAATTGTCTGAAGTGATACAAGGCCTCAGAAGCCAAGTCATACCTGAAGTTTTTTGTTTGGCTGTGATAATGTGAATGCCAAAATAATGCCTGTCAACTGAATTTCACAGAATAATTCTGCATGTCATGCTTATACAGTTATTGTTATGATAACAGATGTCAGGTGTGTCACATTTCAGTTAGCGCTGGAAACCACAGAGGAAAACATTGGCAAGGTTTTGGTGATGATCTCGCTTATCTTCAAGAAGTGCCCTAATCTTGGTGTCTCCATCTGTTTCTCTTCTGTTGTAGGGACTACTTATTCAATGCTATCCAGACCATGCCTTGTGTGAAAAGAAAAGCAGATTGGGCTCTACAGTGGATCTCAGACAGCAGATCAACCTTTGGTGTGTAGCAAAACTTACAGGAAATTCCATTAGTTTAAATGAACAGCAATACACACTGATATCTATCATTTTAATAAGAATCTGTAGAAAGTGGTAATTTTCCTAGTATTGTGTTCACCATTTGAATTTATCCTTAACTAAAAATCTGTTACATGTGAATTGACCTTTTATCTAATAAAGGTTGATCTAGTGAAAGGTTACAACAAACTGTAAAACTTGGATTTAAAAAACTTTGTAATGTTCTGTAAACATTCTCCTATTATAATTACTTTACAAATTAGTAATGTATGCTAATTTTCTAGGCTGTGAAACATTTGGTTTAAATAATTATAAATTGAACATTGCCGCATTTTCAAATGGAGTTTTTGAACTTTTGTGACTTTGGTTGCATCCAGCATTTGTTCATCATAGTTCTGGCAGAAGCTGGTGACCTTTCAGACAGGAGTCTTCACATTAAGCTTTTGTTGTTGGCAGGGGAGAGACTAGTGGCGTTTGCTGCAGTGGAGGGCATTTTTTTCTCTGGGTCCTTTGCTGCCATCTACTGGCTAAAGAAGAGAGGTTTGATGCCTGGACTCACCTACTCCAATGAACTCATCAGCAGAGATGAGGTGAGGATGATGCATGTCGGAGAAAACTTTGGATTTTACTGGTAGTGAGTCGTGAGATCCCTCTTGACTGTGAAGTGCTTTGAGTATCTTGCAAGGCACTACATAAATGCTATGTTATGCTGTTGTTGTTTTTGGTGACAGGGAACCTGTCAGTCATTAATAAGGAAGTTTTGTTTTTCAGGGTCTGCACTGCAATTTTGCCTGCCTGCTTTACAGCCACCTGGTAAAGAAACCTGCAGGGGACAGAGTTAAAGACATTATTACCAAAGCTGTCAGCATTGAGCAGGTGTGTGAAGAGTATGTATACTTGCCTGCTAGCCTGGTAGTCCAGACACAGTTTTGTTTTTGTACAAAGAATCTGGACACTCACGATAGCCACACTTAGGTGGGCACTTTATTTGAACTCTAAACCTATTGGTTCTGCCTTCCAATTGTGTTCACGGATGGATTACTAAAAATGTAGTCGAGGGAAACTAATGGCTCCCTGACAAAGTTCTGTAGCAAAGTACAGTATTGAGGGGAAGCACAACAGCACAGCTAGCCTGACCACAAGAACTAAATGAAATGTAAACCTAAGAGTAAAGAGTGAAAATGAATGATGGAAGTAATTTTATACGTTGGTGATGTGCTTTACATTCACAGGTGTTCCTGACAGAGGCTTTGCCTGTGGATCTCATCGGTATGAACTGTAACCTGATGAAGCAGTACATTGAGTTTGTGGCTGACCGACTGCTTGTAGACTTAGGAATGTGCAAAGTGAGTATGCTAGTTTTTTTCTTTATTATTTTTGCATTTAGCTCTTCTTCCCTTAGAACTATAAATTATTTACCACTTCTGGTTGGTTACAGTAACATGTAACGTTATGTCCCTGTACAGCAATAGCAAAATGTAAATAACTCTTTAGGACTGGGTTGTCTTGCTCCATGCTCTTGCACCAGCTTTGGCTCTGGACAACTATGTATGTCTTACATAGTTCTATACTGACTGTAAACATTTGAAGTAATGCATTAGAACATGTCCATTAATTTTATATCCATCTTTTGCCCTTAAAGGTATATCAAGCTGAAAACCCATTTGATTTCATGGAGTCAATCTCACTGGAGGGGAAGACAAACTTCTTTGAGAAGAGGGTAGCTGAATACCAGAGATTTGGTGTGATGTCAAGTATGATGGACTGTGCATTCACCCTAGATGCTGATTTTTAATGTAACAAAAAATTATTTATTCTATTTTTTATTTTCAGTATTTTATGATGGAATGTGTCGTGAGAAGATTAAAAATATAACGGTCATCAAAGACCTAGAGGTTAAGATATGTTTTCCATAAATATTGTGTGTGTGTGAGGGGGGCAATGAGATAAGCCTATTCATGTATGTTTTATATTAAACCTTACATTGTTTTCCCATTTCTGTGATTATTCATTTTTTGCACTGATTTTCCTGTGTTGTTACTGTAAAATACAAACACTTTATTTATATGTATCAGACATCACCTTTTAGACATACACTTAAAGAAACTACTCTGTATGAGGACTGTAAAACAAGGTGATGTCATGTGCATAACCAAAAAGAAAAGTGAGTAAATGCAGAAATGCAATGATGCATTTTTAAGCAAGTGGAAAAAAACCTTCTGTACCAAGGGGTTTTGGTACGTTGATTACTGTTTACACACATAAATAACATGAAAAATAATCAAAAATACACTAAAGCATATGATGTCCACTTTAATTTACTAGTCAAAGATCTTAGAATCTACTCCCTGAACACTCTGATGCAAGTCATATAATGTAATATCTTGCAAACCACCTCTGTGAATCAAAAATGCAATTAATTACAGATATTTGGGAGAAAAAGATGGGCATTTAGGCCAATAAGTTGGAATATGGACAGATGCGCACACACACAGCTAGTTAAACACACGGAACAAATTATGTCCTCTGAAGAAGCTCTAAAACTGGCACATAAACATTGTGATTCATGAAATTATATATTATGACGACAATGTTGATCATGATGGCAACATGATGAATTGGTATGGATAGATAGAAATATTGCACTACACTGTGTATAATCATGTAATATACTCTACAATGCAAGTAGACCTATGCAGTGATGTTATTTTGTTTGTTATTGAATTCAGTTTGACCTAGCAGCTACAAGCTGGAGGAACCCCATTGTAAATATTCATCTGGACATCTGGCATTGTTTTGATGAAACTGTCAAATGTAGCCCCGCCCCCTCCGCACTCAGTTCGTTGTTGTCCTGCTTCGGTCCTGTCGACCCGAATGCTGTTTGCTTTCCTTACTGTTGGAAAGATGGCAACGGACTGGCAAGGCCTAGCGTTGCAGCAAGCTGAACAAATTTCGAATCGTGTGAGGGAAGTCCTGTCCGTAGGTGTGAAGTTCCTCAAAAACGAGCTAGGAGTAGACCTAGACCTAAACCCCGAGCTCTACCCGACATGGATCATCCTGTCGACGGCATTCATCGGTCTGTTTCTGGTGGTCGCGCTGACGTGGTTAGCGGCCTGCAGTGGGTACTTCGTTGGAAGAAAGCGGAGACCTAATGTGAGTGAGAGTAGCGATGCTGTAAAGGCCTCGGTGATCAAGACTATTAAAACGGAGGAACCGAAGAAGAAGAACAAGAAGAAATCAGTTGACAAGGTATTTTACTGAAATAGGAGGGATTCCAGCTCGATACTGCAGGGAAATCACATCATTCATTTTTTCTTGTTGTGAGTTATAAACAGTGACGTCTGTTTATTTAGCCTAGCTGCCTATTCAAACCAAAAAGCTCGCCAGCATTTGCTACTGATATTCCCACAATTCGAATGAGCCGCTAGTTGGACAGTCTGTCATTGTTAGCATGTAGCTAACAGCTGGTAGCATAGATGTTTAGTGAATTGTCAAAAGTAACGTTATTGTCAAACTTATGTAGATAATCGTAAAGGAAGTGTTTGCATCATTTCCAAAGACATCACCAAGGTTTACCTTAGTCTGAATAACTGGTACCGAAAAAACAACGGTGAGTAGGTGAACAGAATAGTCATTTACAGTTACATTTAGCCTAAACACTAAACACTGGCCGAGTTACTTCGAGGGAAAAGATGTGCCTGCCTGCACTGACAGTCAAGCCATTTCCCATTTACTAGGCTGGATGTGCAAGTTGTAATGTGAGATGTTGTCAAAATGTTAGTAACATACATGATGGCCCCCAACTTGATTGCAGTTTTTAAATCTTACTTTGGGGTATATTGGTGAGGTCACTGCACGTGTCCAAGGTAGACTGTGTAACCTAGGCTACTTTATAGATTCACCTTTGCTTATTTTTGCCAAAATCAGAAACCTCAGCCAAATGGTCGGACTGCATCAGAGTCACCTGATGAAATCAAATCTGCGGAAGACACACCCAAGTCGCAAACTGGGAGCAAACTCGACAAGGTGAGTCACTTTCTACAACATATAAAATGCTTAAATATGTGAACATGAAGCTATGATTTAAAAAGAAAGTATAGTTTTTCCTGACATGGAAAAACATCAAGCCTAAAGACAATGGTGGAACAAGTTACCAGTTGCTATAAGAGTAGTTTTATCTCCATAGACTGTATATTATCAATGTTTATCCCGCTCTATCTTTTAGAAGCTTACGAAGGCTCTTCTTTTCTGAGAGTACTTCCTTTCCTAACAAAACTAACCTCCACTCGCCAACACTGTCCTGTACCATGGCTGCACTAACTTTGTTACGCCTTTGCTTACTCTGTTTTTCTCTGCATATCTGTAGCTTGTTTATGTCATCTATTGTAAGTCACTGTGGATAAAAACATCTGCTAAAGGTACTGTAATGCAATGAAGCTATGACAAAAATCCACAGTTTTTTTTAAATGTCAGGAGTTGAAACATTATTACTATTAGTTGAAACATTATTATTATTAGATTACACTGGCTTGTCTATGTGCCTGTACACGTGGGTGAAGCGTACTGTACTGCACGGGTGGACGCTGAGATGGTTCGTTTGGCCGAGCGCAAGGACAGTGATAAGGGCGAGCCAGGTGGCAGTGTCAGGTTGTCATCTGGATATGCTGATGAAGCATCCAGAAGTAGACCACAGGCCTCGGCTGCTTGTGGCTGTGTGGTGGGATCACGTAGCCTGGCTGAATTTGAGCATTCAAGTACAGTTACACTGACTAGTTTTTTGTGCAAATAATGAAAGTATGTGTCTGTGTGAGAGAGTGATTGATTAAGTAAGAGAGAGAGAGAGAGAGAGAGAGTCTACAGACAGATATAAGGCCTGTGTGTGTGTGTGTGTGTGTGTGTGTGTGTGTGTGTGTGTGTGTGTGTGTGTGTGTGTGTGTGTGAATCTGTGTGTATCTCTGCATGTGTGTGTGTGTCTCTGTGTGTGTGTGTATGTGTGTCTGTGTGAGAGAGTGTTTGTGTGTGTGTGAGAGAGAGAGAGAGAGAGAGAAAGAGAAAGAGAGCCCCTCTGGATTGAACTAGCCATAATCATGTCTGTCCGTGACATTTAGGTGAAGAAAAACAAGAAGAAAGCCAAAGTTGAAGTGAAGCCAGCCCAGGCCCCTCTGCCATCTGTGGAGGGCAAAGAGCCAGATGAAGGTATTTAATCAGCACACATTTGAATGGAAAACACACTTTTTTGTATTTTCCTGCAAATGAACTAGCCTTTTGGGATGCACTTTTATTTTATCAGTCCCTATTATAGTGTGTCTACTACATCATGAAGTACAGTGTAATAACGTGTGTAACAACATGTAACATTATGTACTTACACTGTACTTTAAGGTTGGGGTAAGGGGTGAGGGTTAGGATTTGGGTTAGGTATATATAATGTTGATACAATGTTACATGTTCTTACATGGAGATACACTTTAAAAGGGACTACCACTAAAATAAAGTGTTTCGACCTTTTGTAATGAAATCACTGTTCTCGCAACAGCATCTTAAAATACTGTTGTATTTTGTTCATAGCACATATACATTTAATTGACCATTACAGAACAGACACACTCAGATTTACCAGGCTGGAATCAGATAATTTTGACTATCAAAGTGAAATTGCACAGTGCAATAGACAATATAATAGAGAAGCCAGTTTCTTTTCAGTGGAATACAGACAAGGGTCTTCTCTGATAGATGCCTCTCTTTAGTAGTTTGTCTCAAAGAACATGACGGAGGGGGCAGTATCAGGGCAAAAGGGCTCTAGAATCTATTCATCTGTCTCCTAGGTGACTGGGAGACCAAGGTCAGCAACAAGGAGAGGCGACAGCAGCGTAAGAAAGAGAAAAGCCCCAACAATGAGAGTCCAGGAGGAAGAGACAGAAGTGTCCACCAGGGGGAGCCACTTACATCTGCTACTCCAACCTCCTCTGGTTCCAGGAGAAACAGAGGTATGTTACAATGCTTTGCGCACAGTCTGTACACTTTCTTACCATCTGGTAGTAGGACAGTTTTCATAGGGATTTAAAAAATGTATTTATTAGGAACTGTGCATGTGACACCTTTGTTAATTTGGTGTTTTGTAGACACAGATTAAGACTGGGTGGTTCCTCACAGTCATAGTATAATAATATTGCAGGTGCTTTTGTGAAACAACTAAATGGATATATGATATGTGTTAGAAATTGTATGTCTTGCTACAGCCTTTGGCATCTGGATGTGCCTTACAGACAGTTTTCAGGTATTATTAAAGGGGTTTAAAGGAGCCAAGTTGTAAGCAACTGGACTTCTTTTCTGGACTTCGAGCTTCAAGCTCCGAACAGCTTCTCTCCTTTGACTATCATGACCTGGATAAATTAGATTTTTCAGACATATTAAAGGTGTTATTTATTTATTGTTGTGTGTTGTAACTATGTCTTGCTGCAGCCTCCGGCGGTTGGAGCGAGGTGCCGTCGGTAAATGGGGGAGGATGGGCAGAGCCCTCTATGAAGCTGGGCTCACCGATGAACACCACAGACACCGAGAAGTGGTCAGCCATGATGAAGCCATCAGGACACAGGACCCCAGAATCACTGGGTTGGACCCCAAATACTGATGGTGCGGGCCACACACACACACACACATGCTTACTCACACACATGCACACCCACACCTACACACACTCAAACACAAACACACACACACACAGACACATTGCTTACTCACACACATGCACACCCACACACACACACACACACACACACACACACACTTGGGCACACACTCAGACACACAGACACACAAACACACACACACATGCACACCCACACACACTCAAACACAAACACACACACACAGAGACACATTGCTTACTCACACACATGCACACACTCAAACACAAACACGCACACACACTCGAACACAAACACACACACACACATTGCTTACTCACACACATGCACACCCACACACACACAAACACACACACTCAAACACACTATATAAATACAGTCCATGTGCCATTTATTTTCAAAGTAATACAGTGTAATGAGATGGCTGTCTGTGGTAGATGGCTATTAGTAAGAATCTAACAGGAATGATTCTGTCTGTAGCCGGCTCCTGGAACAGCATGGATGGACAGATTCAAAGCGAACTCAACCCTGTCAACTTCGTACTGGGACTCAATGCAGGTGAGCAACTGCTGTGATGTGCAGTTAAATATGCATTATGTATAATATATAAAATGCATATGTAACATTTTTGTCTATGCATGTGTAACATTTTTGTATGTATAGTTAGTATATGTATGGTTAAGTAATGATCACTCTTTGTTTTATTGTGTAGCCTGCTGCTGATCAGGCCTGTAGTATGTATGTGTATGTGGATGTCATATGTCTGTATGCCGATATGTATGTATGTATGTATGTATGTATGTATGTATGTATGTATGATGTGTATATGCTACTGGACAACTTCATTTCCCCTTGGGATACATAAAGTATTTCTACTCTACTGTACATAATGATGTAGGTGCTTTGGTGACAACAGTGGAGGAAAAGCCTAATACTATTTCATATTGACCGCAGGTGGTGAACCGATGTCCCAGCCAGCAGCAGACCTTCAGTGGGACAGCCTGGCCAGTGTTGACGAATGGTCCGGCTTCAGTAAGTCCAACAACTTTCCCAGCATCCCAAAAATTGCACCATACAGTATCCTGTTGCTGTTTAGTAAATAGTTTACCTTTTCATATTAGGATATATTAAACCTGATTTATACTGCCCTACAAAGGCAAAGTGCAGTAATGTGATGTGAACATTGAACCTGACAAAAATGCCTTCAGAGTTGTCACTCTGCCCAAACATGTTGTAGGTATACTGGTGGTGTGATGCTATTATGTACTTTTATAATAGAAAGAAGCAAGAGATTTAGTCACAAGATAAAGGAGGTGTTATAAAGTCAATTTCCAGTCTAAACTCAGTTTTCACAAAAAATGTAGTTACTGCCTTTTGGCTCTGTAAGGCTGTATAGCCACTCATGTAGCAGTTTCTGCATAAGTACAATCACTACGGGCACATGGTAGGATCGGATTGGATTGGGATTAGATTGGGAGTTGCTACCCAACGGGTGGTCTGTCCCAACTCCCTGTGCACATGAGAGTTCGTGTTAGCGGATAATGGTCAGAGATCTGGCCGTTTCCGCTACGCTAGATGGCGCTATATTCCTTTCAACAAGTGGTGTTAGAACTACTTCAGGTTAACGGCTGCTAAAAAGAAAATAAACAAACTATCTGGCGGCATACAAAACAAAGATAGCGCTCGAGGAGGTTGACAGAGCAGCATTTGCATGCGTGCTGTGCATTCTCCTTTGTTTGGAAGTCCGTATGAAAGAACAAACAGCGTTTTTGGTTTCCTTGATACGACATGAACTGGGCCGTCGGCGTTTGATATTACAAGCAATTGAGGACAACGAGACTTGTTTAGAGCAGGCGATAGAAAGCCTCGACGTTCAGTATGGATGAAAATAAGGGACAGAAGCTTCTGGTATCGAGTGGTACAAAGAGACATAACTACTTGTATAGGTAGTTTATTTTAACATATTTAAGAATGCATTACCTACACAAAACAAGTAAATCAAAAAAATATTTGCCAAGACCGCACGCTCACTCTCACTCGCACACGCTCTTTCTCTCTCGCCCGCACCCTCACGCTCTCTGTGCACGTTTTTTTAAAACCTGGAATACTCCGAGCTAGCTGTAGTGAGGTAGGCCTAAACATGACACTTTTCCCTGACATGAAACTATAAATAAACAAACCAGTGCAAGCCTGAAGTGCACGAAACTGTAAGGTTAGAGGTTCATAAAAATAAAGCGCTATTAAAAACGAAAAGGCTACTTACATTCTTGGTACTTGTATAAGAAAGAAAAACTGTCACCGTCGTGTCTTATTGGCCTGAAGACCTACAGGTTATTTGCCAAAAACACAAGATAGTCCACATTTGAAGGGGCCAGCGCCGATCTCTTTTTATTTACTATATTCCCAGCGGAGGAAAATACGCGTTCAGAGCGCACTGAAGATCCGGGGATGGAAAGATATTTCTTCGCCATTTGGGCGACGTGAGGGTATCTCCCAGAGCCCAAAGTTTTTTTTTTATAAAGTGATGTAAATGTCCTCGTTTTTATTGGTTTGCCATGGAATTTACCGTGTGGGCGGATTTTACTCTCACTAAGCAGACACGGAGTATTTCTTTTGCCTTCGACATTCCAAAGCGCAAGTGCACGTTTTTTTCACATTCAAATATTAACTTTCACCTTCGAATTCCTTTTTTAAAAAACTATTCTAATATATATTCGAATTTCGAATATTCGTTGACAGCCCTAATGCGCAGTACACGAATCCAAACCAATAACCGTGCACAAGGCGGCACCAAGCGGATTGTAACCGGCTCAAGCCAGGGGTTGCAATCGGATTCGCGAAACCAATCCCTATACGATCCTTAGCCTGTGCCCATGAAGTCGATACGATCCCAAACCACTTCCAATCGGATTCAATTTCTCCATGTGCACGCAGTCAATGTTGAGAAGCAGGCGGTGCATTGATGGACCCAATTGTGTGTGTGTGTGTGTGTGTGTGTGTGTGTGTGTGTGTGTGTGTGTGTGTGTGTGTGTGTGTGTGTGTGTGTGGCAGATGGTTTGGCTGCTGTGGACCCCACCTCTGACTGGAATGCCCCGACAGAGCTGTGGGGGAATTACGAGGAGCCCGTAGCAGACCTGTCTGCCCCTGCAGCGCCCGCTGTCAGCCAGCAGGTGAGAACCAGCTGCATCCTACTGTGTATACATCTACCTCAGTGTGTACATCTACCTCAGTGTTTTTCAATGTTTTTCAGACCGCAAAACACTTTCCCCCTGAAGAAAACCTAAAGGACCAGCCATCTGAGGCTAACAGGGCTATGTAAATGCATGAGCTATTGCAGCATCACAGCCCTAACTAGGGAATGACATAAAGATGATATACATATCGTTTAAACACACTGTGCATAGCGTAGGTAGCTTAAGAAACATGGAAAAAAAAATATTTTAACACAATTGCTGGCGCACCACTTGGGATTTTTTTCCGGAACATCAGTGATCCGCAGACCACATTTTGAGAAATACTGCTCTAGCTGAAAGAGACAAGAATCCCATCTCACCCCTTTTTTTTTTTTTATTGATCTGAAAGACATACAGCGGGAGAAATGAGTATTATAGTATAACACCCTGCCATTTCACTTTATTACACATAACATTATGGGCTTCAGTAGCCACTATCCCCAAGATGTGGAATGTGCTGCTACAGTATATCAATGGAGCTGGCTCAGCGATCTCAGTCAAACCTCACCTATTAAACTTAACATTTAATTAACTATTGAACTGTGGACTGGACTGAACTGTGGATACTGCTGCCAAGATCTGGGAGTAATTTGGACTTTGTTAACAATCTCATACTAATCTCCGTCTAGCCTTAAGCAGATAGGCTTCTCTCTTGAAACACAGATCTGTTTAAGGTTTCTGCCTTAACAAACGAAAGAAAAGCTGCAATAGGGAGTGCAGATATAAAATGTGTGGATACCAATATCTGGGCAAGTTTTCATGTCAATGTTCCAACTGGAAAAACCTAGCCTGGCCCTGCCCATACTTCCTGTGATGCTGCATAGAATTTCGCATTCAAGTCAGTCTGGCCAACCTGTCTATTCTCGGCTGTTCCTTTGCCCGAGAAATTGGGCAGCAATGAAAAGAGAACGCTATGCATATGACATCGGAATCAGTGGTGTGATTTGTTGTAGTTCCTCTCCAGTTAGTAGTATACAAAGGCATTTTTATAAATGCCCGTTGATCCCGCCTCTGAGAACTTCCTGTCTATGGTATCTTTTCCAGACCAAGCTCTGTCTACGAGCTTGGTGCAACAGCCAGGCTAGGAAATATCATCACTGAAAAAAAATGTTGACATACATATTCTCCCCTGCTGTATCACTATAGCATAGTAGCCTTTAATGCTCTCTTCTCAAATTAAACTATGGTCTGGTGACTGACTGACTGAAAAAAAGCATGTATATATTTTTTTCTGGTCTCTAGTCTTTAGACTCGGATGATGACAAAGAGAAAGATGAAGGAGGGATTGGTGGAAGCACAAAATCTAAGAAGAAGAAGAAAAAGAAGAAGAAACAAGAGGATGGCGATGATGCAGACATGGTGAGAGAACGTAGCTGGAGACAACAACAGAACCTAAACATTATACGTTCCTCTACCAGTCTGGCAGTTCAGCTCCCCTGGGAACCATGGGGGACATTAGTGGAGCTCTCTACAGCTCCCTGGCAGATTTCTCTGGCACTACTAGACTATAACAAAGCTTGCCATGTGTATCTCTGTTGAAGCACTTTGAGCTACATCCTTTGTATGAAATGTGCTATACAAGTAAATATGATGATGATGATGATGATGATGATGATGATTATTGTTATTATTATTATTAGCAGTAGTAGTAGTAATGTTATTAGTATTAGTATTCGTATTATTAAATGTGTATAAATATATACAGCACTTTATATGCTCTCAGTAGAAAAGCACTTTGTAAATCCTCTACCACGTGTGTTTACAGGAGAGTGAGTCCCCAAAGCCCCTTAAGTATGCAGCCATGGGGGAGTCAGGCTTCCTCAAACACAGCTCTGCACTTCAGAGTGAGTCGCCACACACAATCACATACATTCACATTTTTACTAAGTCCACTACAACTGTGAAAACAGTAATATCTAACAATTTCCTCCAGGTACTTTAAACAAATGGCACAAGCTTTTCTGTAACAAATCACTGCCGGCTTCTTGAGTATGTAAGCTATACTGCCCTACAAAGCCAAAAGGCAGTAACAGTAACTACTTAACTGAGTTTCAACTGGAAATGGACTTTATAACATCTATTTTGTCTTGTGACTGAATGTCAGGCATCTTCCTATTAAGAAAGTGCATATAAGCATCACCACTATCATACCTACAACATGTTTGACTGTGCAGTATGACAACTTTAAAGGCATTTTTTTGTTTCAGGGTTTGTGTAGTTTCTGCACTTTGCTATTGTAGGGCAGTATATACAACTTCATGTGTATACACTATAGATGCACTCTGAATAAAGTACATGTGTATGATGCTTTGTTTCTCTGATACATGCAGGTTTTAATGACTTTATGATGATGATATGATATGACTTAATGATTTTTTTTGTCATATTCAGGTGCATATAGTAATATCGTCAGTGTACTTACTATATTCCTGATATTATTTTTTGTTTTTTTGCAGAAAAGCCAGAACAGAGTACAGACGCTCCGAAGCAGAGCCACAAGAAGAAGGCCAGGAGAGAGACATGATTGCATGGCCATATAGCATATTATGCAGATGGGTGTCTTCATGCAATAATTACAGAGTGCAGAATTTTACAGCAGAAACCACTGACTGTGCTCTTCAGCAGTCCGGAAAAAGCACAAGGGAAAAAAAGAAGAAAAAAAAAAAAAGTTTAAAACATGCTGAGTCAGATCAGCACCGTAGACAAACACTGCAAACGTTGCCGGTCTGTCAGCCCGAATCCTGACTATGTGCACTACAAGCCACCCTTCAGAGAGGAATGGTTTTTGAGCTAAAATGGTCCTATTTTTTGCTGTCGGTGATAACAATATGAATTGTTGGGTTTTTTTTTATCTCTGTTGGAAGCACATGGAGAGCCGTGTCTTATGAGTAATGTGAAACTTTTCTGGAAACACGAAAGACATTTTTGAAGGATATGTTTACTTTGGATGTTGGTTTGTTTTTCCTCTCTCTCTCGCCTTTCCTTTGTACTGGGGATATGGCACGCAGTAGTGTCAGTACTACTGATGTCTGGTAGTAGGATAGGACCCCCCCCCCCCCCCCCCCCGTAAAGAAACACTGAAAGAAAGGGCGCCTTGTGCACTGAGCGAACACTAGGTGGCGACAGAGTTCCATGTTTGCGCTAAAGACAACACTGAAGGGGGCAAGAGGGACAACCCGGTATGACGGAGAATAATTTTGAATACAGCGCTCCCTTGACACGCACTATAAACTACATAACGTCCTCCATATTTCGAAAGTCTGGGTACATATTTCTATGGCAGTTGGCATCCATTGTACATACATGTGCATATTCATAGTTTATGAAATATTTGAATTTTTGTGAGGAAATGCCACCCTTGGTTCAGAGCTGTTCTGTGAATCATTAGCTTTAGCTTTTTGTTGTTTTTCTTTGTATAGCCTCTTTGAAGTAGCCCTATGTAGGCTTACTGTCCAAAGGGCTTAATCCTTTTATTCTCTGTGATTGCACTGTGCCACTTGCTGTACTGCACCCTCGGTGTCGTATTTTTTGGCTTTATTTATTATTAATAATTTATTATTATTAATTATTATTATTATTTGAATGTGAAATGTGACGATTCTGCATTGGAATGTGAGGTGTTGGTGGTGTAAGAGGCAATTGCTTGACATATTTACAGCAGCTCTTAAAATCTATGTCTAACATTTTGTATCAGATCAATTCTGTTGCCTTAACTGATAGATCCATAGTTGCTTCAATGCTTTGCAATGTTTGATTGTTTTGTATTTTTTTGAACCTGTAGAGGTCCCCAGTAGCTGGCTTTGGCTGCAACATTCAGTCTTACGGTGGGATTTAATGTCAGAACAGCACATATTCTTGCATGGATTTGATATACCATGAAGTATACCATTAAATACAGTGGTCAGCATCGTATAATTATTATCATTGTTATTGTCTGTCTATACCATTCACTGTAAATATTCTTTTTGTTTTATCAGTGACAAGGGTCCACAGAGGCAAGGGGCTTTCAGTCCAGCCTGGCGGGTATACTACAAAGTTAGCTAAGTGACAAACCTGGTTTACAGTATTTAACCAAGACATGAAGCTAATAGAAGTCCGTTGGCATTTGTTACGTAGAGAGAATGAAGCTCAGGGATCTTCTTCTAACAGATTCACAGCTAACCTCTGGGTTGACTAAACCAGGTTCATCACTAAACCACCTTTGTAGTACTGTATGTCCACCAGGTGTTTTAGAATCTAGAGCCTAAGAGCTGTCACACCTGATGTTCCTAGATGGTGTTCTTAAAAACTAAATGAAGGCATTGCTTACTGTGGCTTCGTTAACTGATTTTATTTCCCAAAATGATGTTTTGGCCTGTACCCTTCTTCATACTCTTTGGTATGAAATCTTAAGGGACCACAGCCTGAAAAGTGTCATTTTGTTAAATAAAATCACGGTACACAGCCAGGGTGTGCAGTGCCTTATTTAGTTTTAAAGTTACGCCAGTAGCCAGCATTCTTTGCTGTGCGTACATTACTTTTCTTTTTTCCTAGATGGTGTTCTTCCCTTAATCACCCCTGGGTCTTGGAGATTTGTGTTCAGGCCCTGCACTAGAGGCGATATCTTTGCGTTGTGCAAATGATCTCCTTCCCCTGTAATATCTGTTCATGCAGGCCTGTTGGCTTTATGGGTTTCCAGATGTTTACTGAAGTCGATGCAATATTTCTATGTTGATTTGTTAAAATAAATTTGATCTACAAAAACGCTGCCTATGTTATTTCTCAACATCAGTCACATGAAAGTGAGTTGCACTTTAAGTTACTGATATTTCAAACGAGCACCTTACTTGCCTTACATTAGTGTTGTAGCTGTTTATTGCCTTTTATTAAGTACATATCCATATTTATTTAAAGTTGTCCAATGCCTTATGGTAGTGTTTGTTCAAAGCTGTTTGATACCTTATACAGGGTCCCCACAGTCATGGAAATCCTGGAAAAGTCATGGAAATTGAAAATGTAGTTTTCCAGGCCTGGAAAAGTCATAGAATTTTGTAAATTCACTGAAAGTTTTGGAAAAGTCATGGAATTTTAGTTTCTTCCTAACACAACTACAGCATTCTGTTAAGTTGTCATTAGGCCTTTGAGTCGACAATAAATACATTGAGAGTATTTTGGATGTTAAACATTTCATATTTAGCCCTAAACATGTGCTACATTCTACACACTTAACGTGCCTTGAAGTCATGGAAAATTGACTTTAGGTGATGAAAAAGTCATGGAAAAGTTTTGAAATTTTGTCAGTGAAAAAGAGTGAGAACCCTTCTTGTGGTCTGTTTACTTCCCTGCCTGTGTAACCTTTGTCTCTTTTAAGTCTTCATTCACCCAGCGAGCAGCGTTGGATTAAAGTGATGACATTTGAAGAGACACATCTGAAATCTGTGTGAGCAGTCAGCAGCTCTCTACATCCCACTACACCAGGTCTGCACCATTCAGCCCAAACATTGCAATTTTTCTGACAGATATTGCAAGTGCAATCTGATTTCTCCAACAAATATTGCAAACATGATCTGACTTTTTAAAATCAACTTTAATAATCAAGTTCAATATTTTACATTTGGCTCTAAGTTTGGACAGTTCTGTTCAGCCGGCATGCCTCTTTGTGTGACAAACACAGCACTCCTGATAGGTGAGCTATTGTTTGTCACACAAGGAAGACAGAATCAATATCACAGATGTGTGGTGTGGGTTTGACAGGAGTATGGTTCACTGCAGCCTTTGTGATCCAGTAGTGACACAAGTTCAATTTCCGATCAATAATTTGTTCATTTTGCCCTACTCTACAAACACAAATGTGCACAAACAGATCAAGTGGTCCACTAACATGTGCTGTTGTTGCAGAGTCTCGTGGCACGTGTGTCGAGCCTGACCTCAAGCTCTTTCTCGTTTTATAAAGGATTAGGTTTAGTCCATTCATCCACATTGCAGCTTTCCTCTCTCTCATCCCCACAATGATGACACTGGTGTATGTCGCTTACTCTCTCGCATGCTTCATCTGCAAAGGCTATTATTTTGAATGAGGAAATCCTGAATTAAAAGTATCACAAGGATTAAAGATAGTTTTTTTTTTATTATTATTTAGATCATTGCTTTAAGCTCAGAAGCGGTGGGTTGTTCTCAGAGATCTGCTGTTGTTGTATTCTGGTCTTACTCAGATGAATTTACTTCAGATGTGCATTTAAAGAATTACTAACCATGCTCATTTTATAATTTATTTAATGTGGCTGCTTGAGGTCACTATACAAGCTAAATAAAACTGTATTCATCTTCCATATATTGTTACATCTTAGGCTAAATGAATGAAATATCCAAATGCAGGTCATTTTTGTGGTGGTATGCTTGTAATGTAACTTTAAAAACCTATTACAAATGTCTCTGTGATGTTCAACACTAATATGTGAATCTCAGCTAGCTTTCTGACAAACCCTCAGTGTGACAGCATGGCATCAATATCCATGTGAGGGGATGGAATACCCTCTGCTGGACTCTTTTTGGCCTCTGACAGGCCAAAAGAGGAGGCAACATCTGGTTTGAGATTAAAAGGACCTCTCTATTATCCCCTCTATTATCTATTATACATTGTTTTGTTCTTTTTTTTTTGTTATTGAGACTGACAGACAAAAATAAGTGGCAGAGCAAGAGTAGGCTTATGGGAAATGCTTCTGCCATTATAACAGATTACCACATCAAAAGACACGTTATATTTGAAAGAATAACATTTTGGGCCACTTTTAATATTAATAATAGTATTGAGGATAATTATGTAAATAATGTCTTTAAATTCACCTTTGTCAAGGCTTGGACCTTAAAATCGTCTTTACTTTTCTCGTCTGGCTACGCCTCTGCCTCAACATTCAGCAGGTGTTGGGATGACATCAGCAGCATACAGATGATCCCTACTCTGCTTTGCTGTGACCACATCTGCCAAATCCCCTGATTCTCTGACTTGTAGGCCTAGCATTGCTAGTCACATAGATAATGTTTAAAACACATAATACAGTAGTAATAATAATAATAATAATAATAATAATAATAATAATAATAATAATGTATGTATAGCCTACATTTCACTTTTTTCATTTTTGCCAGCAGTGTGAAAAGAAATCCTTTCTTACATTTTTACGTCACATTATTAAACATGTAGTTTGCTGAAGGCAAACTTAAATTTTCACAGCTGTTTCAGTTCAAAGATTTATGATGTAGACAGTAGACATATGAAACTGCTGGTGAATGTGACTTTAATATATACTTTAATTTGAAACTGACAAGAGGCTTATAAATACTGTAGGATCCATTTTCAGCTGGCTATCTATATATTTTATAGGCCTGGGCCTACTATTATTCACTTAGGGTAAGGAAAGGAAAGGAAACCCCTTTGATAATGGGCTTCACAGCTTAATTGATGTACTAGCTGGTCCACAATTATTTGGATTACATAAAAAGTTTAAAGGACATATCAATTCAATTTCTGTACTGTCAAAAGAACGAAGACTGAAAGACTGGCTGCGTGAAACTGGTTTAACAATTTGGGGTATGAATGTAAGATGGTTAATTTCCTTAAATCATAAATACACAACCTACATTTCTAGCTACACATTACACCTGTTTTGTTCTCGTTTCTTCTCGAACAACGAATTGCATCACTGAAGTCGGTCTCAGTCAGAATCCTCCTCCGGTCACGTGCTTCCCAAGATGAGCTGGATTAATGTGCTGTTGCAGACCGAGGACTCTGGACAGCGGAAACAGCTCAGAGCTGAGCACAACCTAGATGAGATTGTAACCAAAGGCAAGCTTGGGCCAGCGTGAATCATTCGTGTAGATGACAAACTAGAAAGTCTTTTAATCTCGAAAAGGAAAGGATTCATGAAATAGGCTCATTTTTGGGGAATTGCAAAAATGATTTCTCCGTGGGACAGATGGTATACTACCAGCTGCTGCCTATGCTGTCATGTTCGGACGGGCACCATTATCTTGGGTGTCTGGTATATGGTAAGCATATAACATTGTCGTTTATTCTGGTAATAGGCCTAGTTTGTTTTTATTGTATCGTCCTGCTCTGGTACCATAAGGGAAAGGCTAACACGAAACAGCTTAAGGGCTGGAGCAGGTTTTTTGGCCAGAGTATTCACAGTGGTAGCCTATTCACTGGCCATTCTGTAGTCAGCGGCGGTGTGTCTCCTGTTTGAAAATAGAAAATTGGTTATTATGCTGACATCAATTTGTAGTAATGTCTAGCAAAATGGTTTTGCTGTCGAGGCTAATTGTATGGGTTGTTATAGCTATTTTAATGAAATTCACTCAGCCTTTACGCTAACAAAGCTTTTGTTGGTGATGTCACTGCATCCCAGAACGTAACGTAAGACTAATCTTCAAGTTCAAATTTGTTTTTAGAAACAAGAGCTCTTTTACTTGGTAAAAATAGCCCAGGCTGGACAAATCTCTAACCTCGATCTCTAACCGGAAACAGAAAGTGTTTATGTTTGGCGGGTGAAAGTAAAAAGTAAATGAAGTGGAATAGACAAATAATTGTGTTTTCGAAGCGATTAATATTGAACATAAGCGATTAGACCTTTCGGGGGAGTTGAATCATTAACGCGGACCTTGACTCGTCTGAGGGAATATTCTAGAACGGCCGCGCTTTGAAGTTATGGGCTGCATCCTGCAGTAGTATCCAAGCGAGAAAATAAAGTAATAAAACGAACAAAACATACCAAGGTCAACAGCAAAGCGATAGGCTTCGGGCCATAGAAACGGTTAGTAGGGATGGTAACAGTCAGCCGGTCGGATCTTGGCTGACTCCACTAGCTCCCACGGAGCTGTCCAACATTTCAGCATTTCTCAGTAGCCCGTCAGCAACCTTGGATGCTCGCGGGTCATTTTACGCTAGCTAGTGAAGATGTAATTTGCCAGCAAACGTTCACCATGGTTGCAAACCTATACTTTGATAGTTTCTTTATTGTCACTTAATCTTTCCACGGGCATGGGCAAAATGGAAAAAGCCACCCCGATGTCCAGGCCTGGAATATAAGAGAAACTTAAATAAACGGCATTACGCTACATTCAACAAAAGTATTTTGTCATTATCCCCATAAATATGGAAAAAAGTCATAAATAGATCTAGTTGGAGGCACGTTGCACTTAATAATTGATTAATGTTATAGCCTACTACTGTTTCATGGTTAGGCTAATGCTTTGTCGTGCGAATTTCTGCTGTGTAACTAGTTTGACTGCCCAAAAGGCTATTAAGAAAGGAATGCAGTTCGCTTTACCTTCCTTTAAATTAGGTCTGACCAGCGGGGTAAAGGAGGCTATGACATTTTTGTACTTGAAGGTTGTAAGACGTCACGTATTTTGTACATTAAATGTCCCTAAAAACCCATGGCAATGTTAATGAAAATGTGTTTAGTCTATGTTTGCTTATGCAGTGGCTAAATCCTGGTAGTAAACTTTGATTATTAGGCTAATACATGTTTTAAATGATAAGAAATATTCCATTCTATATCATTTTGCTGGGCAACTGTTTAAGTAATTCTAAAGTAGTGTTACAGATTGCTAGTGTACTTACTTACATGACACTTTCTCAACAGCTCATCAATGCAGTTGTCTTACTTATCCTGCTGTCCGCTCTAAATGACCCAGTCCAGTACCACTACCATCTTACCAGTGCAGAGCTGGGAACAGACTTCGATGTCATGGATGACGCAAGTGAGTTCAGATGTGTGCTGGCAAAAGTATAGACTTAATGTTCTTGTGATGAATTGTTTTGTGCAGTAGAGTAAAGTAAATACTACAACTCAGTTGTTATATTATATTATATTATATTATATTATATTATATTATATTATATTATATTATATTATATTATCCATGTCAAGGACATATGGCTCATTAACGGTACTGGCAGTCTCCAAGAGGGCAGTGGAAAAAGTGATTTGGCTGTGGATCAGCTGGGTGGGCATGTGCTGAAGTGTAGGCCCTAGAAATTTAAACTGCCAGTGGAACTCTGCTGCTGCACTCTCTCATTTAGTCACGATCTGTGCCAGCTGGTGAGGGAGAGGGTGTGTGTGGGTGTTTGTGTGTGTGTGTGTGTCTGTCTGTTTGTGAGAGAGAGAGTCAGACAAAGAGAAAGAGAGAGAGAGAGAGAGAGAGAGAAAGAGTTCTGTGTATGCTTTGGTGGTGCTGTTTGTGTGTGTGTGTGTGTGTGTGTGTGTGTGTGTGTGTGTGTGTGTGTGTGTGTGTGTGTGTGTGTGTGTGTGTGGCTAGGTGTGTTTTCTTGGCTGATCTGACTATGAGGGGAGACGATCAACTGGGCATCCCCACCGCCCACACCTCTACCTCTAGTGACTCTTGTTAAAGGCAGTGTCCTAATTCGCCCGGATTAAGCCTCCTTCTCAGGCTGCCATTGGTTTAGTCTCCTTGCGTCAGGGCTCTAGGCACTGTAAATCAACCCATATTTATTATGTAAAAAAACATTTTTTTAGTTACCAAATGTACATTATATACCTTTACTTATGTACTGTCAGGGTATTTACCAAAAAAAATATTTTTTGGTATGGTAGAACGCAAGAATAGGTTAAGAAAGACTAAAAGGTAAAATAGTAAAAGTTACATAAAAGGAGTGATACATTCACAGTGCACACTATAAATCTTACCACACTTATGTGAAGCGAAGCAGGGTGGCTGCTTGCCAGTAGTGTGTATTTGTAAATAACTAAGAAGGTTTATAATTATTTAACTCACAGTGACCTTAAGGGTTACCATTTTTTTTATCTTGTCATATATATTGTATGCTTACTTACAATGCTCACATTGTTTTTATTTTACTATTCGGCAAAGGACAAAAATAATTTGCTCAAGTTGGAAAATGAATATCTGGGGCAGCTAAACCATTTTAGTGTTTTATATTCTTACAGTGTTCTAGAACACATCCTTTTATACTTATAGCTCAGTTCTCGCAACAGATACACTTATACAGTAGTCATATGTTGTCAAGTCAGTCACATTAGACAAGTGTGTATCCATATAACTAATTTATTCTCCTCCATTATTTCTCCTCTTATAGATATGTGTATTGCTGCTGCCATCTCCTTGCTAATGATTCTTATCTGTGGCATGGCAACATATGGTGCTTACAAGGTATGATTGTTTTCATGTCTGTATTAAAGCATAAAATGATTTTATTTCTTGTAAATAACAGTCTGATGATGTCCTTCTTTGGATTTATTCTGTCAGTATATTTTTTTGAATTTACAAATTGTCTGTTGAGGAGCACTTCTTACACTCAACAAAAATGTTTAAGATGTCTTTTGGATGAGATACTTTATGCTCTAAGTACACCTGTTTTTTGTTTAGTTATTTATTTTTCGCACATCTTTTAAATTGTGTTGTTTCCTCTTCACAGCAACATGCAGCTTGGATCATTCCATTCTTCTGCTACCAAGTCTTCGACTTTGCCCTTAACACCCTGGTTGCCATTAGTGTAGTGGTGTACCCCAACACAGTGCAAGACTACCTGCAGCAGCTGGTGAGGGCAACTTCACACACTCTACTAAACATCAGCAGCACTCCGCACAGCAGTAGATTGGTTACCATGTATCATGACACCGATGCACTATAATAATGCTGGATGTGTTTACCCATTGCAGCCTGGGACCTTCCCCTACAAAGAGGACATCATGTCCACAAACAACGTGTGCCTAGTGTTCGCAGTGCTCGTCTTTGTTGGCTGCATACTGGCCTTCAAGGTAAGGTATACTGTACTGCCCTACAAAGCCAAAAAGCAGCAACGACATATTTTGTCAAAACTATGTTTAGGCTGGATATTAACTTTATTAACTTTATAACCCCTCTTTTGTTTTGTGACTACATATTTTGCTTGTTCCTTTTGAGAAACTACATAAAAGCATCACCACTATTATACCTACAGCATGTTTGACAGGGCAGTGTGACAACTTTGAAGGCATATTTCTTAATTTTTAGTGTTTGCGTGGATACTGCATTTTCCTTTATATGGCAGTGTATTGGTGCAGCAGAAAAATATGCCAAAGCCAAATTTGAGTATGCTAAGTATATTCCTTTCAAGGTGTTAATGTTCATTTTAGTTATAACACAAATTAAAAAATGTCATTTGAAAACACTTCTGCATTAAACTTTCAATCCCTGGTCATAAACAACCTGTGCTACACATCTCATCTCGTTTAGCCGAATTACTATGAATGCGCATAGCTAATGCAAACAAGTTGAATGGAAACCTGACTACTGACAGCATAGTTTGATTTCTGAAGTCTTCATGTGCGTATGAGAAAGCCGTGCAGCTGGAGTATGAGGCGGCCCGTAACACTGAGTCCTCTAACTGCATATAGCAGCCCTCTGTCCAGAGGCAGAAGTTTGTTCCACGCGACAGATGATGTGGAATAAAGTGCTTGGTGAACGCCAGCAGGCAGGATAGGAAAGAGCCTTGTGCCTTTGCTCCAAAATTAGCTCCTCCTCAAAATGCTGAAAGCATAAATTTGCGTATGTTGGTCTGTCCAAAGCTAACAGAATGCAGTACACTACACAGAATCTTAGCTATGAGTCTTGAATGTATTTGTGGAATATGGATGCATTAAAATAGCAATAAATACATGTAAATACAAATCCCTGTGGAGAAATGAATATCTTTATTGCCACGGTTAATTGCCTGGACTTCACATCATCCAGCCTGAATGAACAATGTAATGGTGTTGGTTGGTATTGCATTCCAAACAAATCAATCGGCGGGCGGATGTACACGGTGCCCTGCTGTTGTACTGTGTCAGAGTAACAGCTGAAAACGCAGACAGTGATCAGCAGTATGTGTGCAGTGGATGCACTGCCTGATAGCCCTACTGTGAGTCATCTATCTGTGTGCGCGTCATATTTTCCAGCACAGCTCTCCACAGTGTTAGACTGTAATCCGTAATGTTACACTGTGACTGTCTGTGGTTCCGGGCCAACTGAAAAGCAATGACTGAATTTTTACAGATTAATGTAATTTAATACATATACTTCTTTATATAATTGGTAATATATAACCAATATGTTTTTGTAAATGTATTATTTATGTATATTAATAAGAATATTCATTTACTGCTGCCATATGAAGATATGTAAATGCTGATGTATATAAATCAGTGTGTCTGTGTTAGTGTGCGCCTTTGTATATGTTGAATATTTTCAAAGTCTGCCATTCCCCGTTTTGTCCAGGCGTACCTGATCGCCTGCGTGTGGAACTGCTACAGATACGTGAGTGGAAGAGGCTCGACGGAGGTGCTCGTTTACGTCACCACGAACGACACGGCGGTAAGTGAAGAGCACACTCACAGTACAGCGTGTCACGGTGTCCTTGCATCCTCCAGTTCTGTGCAGTAAGCCTTACTTCCAAAGTGCCCTCAGAGCAAATGGGTGACGTCACTATGGCTGCCTGCTTACTGACCGTGTGCACTGTCTATAATATCACAGCAGTATACTGGGCAGCCCGGGGGCTAGTCAAGAGCATGAGTGCCTGTCAACTGCACTCACCGTACTAGTCATGAACACTCTCACAGACAGAAAAGGGCAGTTTATTATAATAGAGGAGTCTTTAAAGGTCACATTCTAAAGCCCTTGGAGGGTTGGTTATGTTACATTTTGAGAGCAAAGCTCTTGTTAAAAATGTTTTGTTTTTTTATCAGTGCCTTGTACAGATGTTTCAGTTCTCACAGAGACACCAGGGAGTAATATGTTTCTATGGATGTATAAGCTGTTGAGTCGCTGTCTCGTATGAGTGGGCGACACAGCTTGACTGGATCATCTGTGTCTCCTTGCGTCCTTCTTATTGTTGAGTCATTGTACAGGCAGGGTATTAGGGTAGGCATTCTTCCCAGGCTGTCAGGCTGCTAATCCGCGGCTCTTTGTGCAGTATCTAATCTGCAGCTCCTTTCCTTGTGCCCTAGCCTAGCTGGCATCCCTCCATCCGCTCCAATGACCCAGTCAAACCAACCCCTCGCATACAGTATGCCCTAGCCTTTACTTAAATGCGTTTGTGCTCCAGATTCTGACTTAAAGGCGGTATACGTAAGATCGTGATTAAAATGAGTACTACAATTGAATTTGAAATACTGAAAAGTGTTGCTCCCCATCTACAGGTAAAAGACAAAACACAAAATCCAAACAGAGTCTGTGGGTTGTAAATTAAGTTTTAAAATGCAAATATTAGCTGCTATTATTGACAGTTAAACCAAAATGTCAGTTGAACATACTTCCTTAATCTCTGGTGACAATACAGAAACATTTTACTATTCCTTGTCGTAAAATTCTTACATATCACACAACCAGTAGGCCATTAGAAATGTTTGCAAGATGACCGTTCTTAAAGAACATCATGACCCAAAGAATAATATCTGTAATTTTAGAATACACATCTGAACATCGTGAACATCTTTCACAGAATGTTCAAGAACTCCCTTTATGAAGTGTTACGCCCAATGCCGTGGTGTGTCATCCATTTAAACGCAATATGCCATCATATATAGCGCATCATTATAGGATGAGGCTAGTAAAGCCAGCAGCATATGTCGGAAATGTCCCCGTAATGGAGTGTTTTAATGTTTTATGTAGCGGCTGGTGTCGGTCAGCAGGTTTTTCAGTTCTCTGGGCATCACCGCTAAGTGCTCAGCTGCCTTGAGAGGGGAAAAAACGGCCCATTAGTCTGGCCACCGTGTCTCGCTTTCACCGAGCGTTACATAAGTGTCCGTGTGTGTGTGCGTGTGTCCACTTCATTAGGACCCTGTGAGTGATGCACACAGGAGCTCTTGGCAGTGTTACAGCTGTGTGTCCCCGCCCAGAGCGGCTCCTATTCCCTTCCCTTACTTCTTTCCTTTCCTCCCCCCACACCCCCACAACCTTTTGCTCTCCATTTTAATTAGCACCGCCTGAATCGCTCACACTTCGGGAGCGAGGCTCTGGCCTCATAGTGCAATACTGAAAGATCCTGACGGCTCTTCCCCCTGCAGCTATGGATCGTGCACTGCCAAGTACATTGGGGTGCATCCCAACACAGTCCAAGACCTCTGCTGTGTTTAGCATAGCTAAAGGTTATCATCAAATAATGGAATTTTATAGCTATGCTCAGGACAACATAGACTGCATTCCCCCCGCTATGGATCGTGCCAAGTAGACAAGGGTGTATCCCAACACAGTCCAAGACTTTGCTAAGGTTATCATGAAGTAATATAATTTTATGGCTATGCTAACGACAACATAGACTGCATTCCCCTTTGCAAATCCTTGTCAGCATAGAGAGTATGGGTGGAAATCAGGGTGGTAGACTAAGACATTGAGACTCTAAACTGCACCTTGCCTAGGTCAGCCTTTTGCTATTGGTGTGTGAGTGTGTGTGTTTAAATGGGAAACTGTGAGGCATGGACATGTAAAGTGCTTTGATTGCTCTTATGGGTAGAAACACACTAAAGCTCAGAATATAGAATAGACTCCCGCACATGGATTATTTTACAAGCAACAATTCTACCAACAGTTAGTTTACCTGATGAAGGTCTGAGGACTAAAAGTTTGTTCTACATCCTGAGCTTATCAACCAGTCATTTTTAATGTTCCTGTTTTTTTTAGAGGTGTGAAAAACTTCTATTTTCTTTGTAAGATCCTACTATAGGAATGCAGTTTGTCTGTGCCAGAGGCTGATGCACTGCAACTCTTTGCCTGTCTGACGGTGTCTCCCTGTCTTGTGTGTTGCAGGTGCTGCTGCCCCCCTACGAAGAGGCCATCGCCATTCCCCCAAAGGAGCCACCTCCCCAGTACGTCCCAGCATGAGCGTGAACGAGAGAGCATCTGCCAGCCAGCACTCACGAGAGACGCTTATCTTGATAAAAAAAAAAAACCACATCTCCCAACCAAACCCACCCAAAGTCCCTAAATCCCTGCCCTACGCTTTTTAAAGAAAAGGACCTTTTTCCGGCCTTCCCTGCACCACTGACCCCACCCCCCACCCCCCAACGCCCCCTCATTTTCTCTCAGGAGCTGTGAGCATGACCTTGACGTGTCCTTTTTTTCTGCACTGAGCTTCCCAGCTGTCCAGGTGGCGGGCGAATAGCTGTGCGTCAGCTCCGATTCCATTTGCACTTCCAGTGGTTAATGCGTGTGGTTAATGCGTGCCCTGCCCTGTTAACACTCCTCTCTACGCCGACTATCATAAAAAAAAACACTCCTTCAATCCTACACTCCTGTACAGCTACTGTAAAAAAAAACACACTACTTGCATTCTATGGTTCTGTAAGACTACTGTAAAAAAACACTCCCTCCATCCTATGATCCTGTACGACTACTGTAAAACACACGACCCTTCCTAGCCCCCACAATGTCGACTATCATCAAAAAACTCCCTGCATCCTACGCTCCTGTAGCCTGGTAAACCCGCCCCTCGTACTTCATTTCATTTTGTACAGAGGGTCTGGACCGGAATCTCTTGAGGGGTCATTTAGCAAGTCCCAGCAAGACCGATCCAACCAGCGAACAGAGGGTGTGTTCGTTAGCCGTGACGTTGACCTTGTGTGCTACATTTGAATTGTAGTGCGTAGGTGGGCTAATTGCATACGTGACAACCAGGCGTTAGCGATTGGTTAAAGGCAGAGGCACTTTTTTTTAAACTTCAGCAGAGTCCACACCTCCAACAAATCGTTTCTGACGGTGTCTGGTCCAGACCCTCTGTACAAAATGAAAAGAAGTACGAGGGGCTGGTGTACCAGGCTAACGCTCCTGTATGAGTACTGCAAAAAACAAAACTCCCCTATTCCTATCCCCCACTGAGCCATCTGTTTCTGATACTGTGAATTTCTCGAGAGCTGTCATGTGCTGAGACATCTCATGTTGTTTTTTTCTTATGTGAAGCAATGAACGTGATGTGTTTGGGAGGTTACACAAAAAGCACTTTTTAAAAAAAAAAAGACCATTTCTGTGGTGACCTGCCCCGAATGTAAGAACGAGGGGAGTTTTTTCGTACTGTGTTTTTAATGTACAGATTGTCTTACGAAAGGTAAAAAAATTAATGCAATGATTACAAAGTCGCCCAAATCTATTGGAACTTTGTTAATGTCAAGTAGCGTTTATTAATATTACCCCTAAAAAAACAAATACCCAACAGATGTCTTCCTGAGATAGCACGTGTGCTTACACTGTGCTATCATAACCCATCTGTTATACCTTATATGAATCATATTCAATTGAATTGTGAGTTCAGTACTCACTTTGTGAGGTGAGCTGTCTTAGACTATATGCTAAGTAAGATAAGTACTGTGACAATTTTTGCAATATTTGCAGACGGATACACTAAAAATGGGATGAAATGATTGAATAATAATAATGATGATGAAAATGGAAACTGTAAAAATTAACAAGAAAAAGAAAATTTTCATGTTTTGTATGCTGGCAGCTGACCTGTAAGGTTTTGCACATAATATCAGCTGTGATTTTGTCTCGTCTGCTGTAGATGGTGTTTGACCAGGGTGTGAGAATGAGTAAACAAATGACATGGCCACCATGATATACAGTACTGTGCAAACGTTATAGGCAGGTGTGAAAAAAGTGCTGTAAACTAGGAATGCCTTCGAAAATGGAAGTGTCCATCATTTACTTCCATCAATCAACAAAATGCAGTGAATGAACAAAAGAGACATCTAAATCAAATCAATATTTGGTGTGACCACCCTTTGCCTTCAAAACAGCATCAGTTCTTCTAGGTTTTACTTGCATACGGTTTTTGAAGGAACTCAGCTGGTAGGTTGTTCCAAACATCTTGAAGAACTAACCACAGATCTTCTGTGGATGTAGGCTTCCTCGCATATACAACCAATTTGGTATAATTGGTTAATCATACACCTAACTAAAATCCTACAAAATCCCTGACTTTGTGTGTACCCCTTTGTGTGAATTGATGCTGGTTTGAAGGCACCTGCCTAAAACTTTTGCACAGTACTCTATATGGTCAGTTTATGGTCCAAAATGTATTTCTTGCTCCTGACCATCATAGCGAAAATACAAAATGGTTTCCTCTTCAGTCTACTTATAGCTTCATGTAGTGTGGTGTAATCCTTTTTCTGTCATTTTATAAAGCTTTGAAATGTCATATCCTGTAATTTCCATAATGTCAGTTCTGGGATAGATGCCGATGTTAATATACCACCATGATATACAAAACAGTTAGTGAACTGTTGAAGTAGTTAGAATATCGTAGATGTTCAGCTTCTTTACAATCCTTTACTGTAATTGCAGCTTTTGCAAATGTTTTGTCTTATCTAATAATAGATGTGAAAACGAGCTGTGTACAGTAGTGTACAAAGATGGTCAGCATTTCTAAGAAGAGACAAATGATATGTGATAACTGTTCGCTGATGTCTCATTGCCCTCAATGTGTGTTTGAATCCAGTGTGTGTATGTGTGTACCCTAGGCTGGTTATGATGAGCCACCATTTATTAAAAAAAATAAATGATAATGAAAATAATACTGCAGTCAGAGTCTGAGCCACTAGATTAAGAACAGTTTTTCAGGGCGATTTTGTCCGGTTGTGCATGTTGCCGTTGCTAGATCAGCACAAAAATGTGTCACATCCCAGGATGATAAAATTCCTGAGTATTTCCCTTTATTTTACGAGGCCTTTTACAGTGTATCTAAATGCAACAACATGTAATATTATGTACTTACACAAACATACCTAACACCAACCCTAATCCTAACCCCACTATGGTGCAGTGTAAGTACATAATGTTACATACTGTTACAAACTTTGTTACACTGTACCTAATGATAGATACATTGCAACAGGGATCCTTAAATAAAATGTAACCAAATTCCTCCTTTGGTACCTCAGCGGAGCTGTGATGGCTTTGTGTTCACACAGGCTATTGTTGATGCCTGCATGCTTTCAGAGGCAGTTCTAGGGTCTGTTGGAGCCCCAGCCAACAAATTTCAGTTGGAAACTGAATTGCCACTACTGTAGTTTAAGGTTCGTCAGCCCTCAGGGGTCCTGTAGTGACCTACGGGCCCCAAGCACTTGCCTGTGTTGCCTTCTGACAAGCCAAGCCCCTGCATACATGCAGTAGGGAGTAGGCTAATGAAGAGTGGGTTCCTGGGTTTCTCAAATTATTTTTTGGGGACTTTCATTGTCTTAATCGGACCGAGCAGTAGAGATGTGAGTGACAAAGAGGGATGGGGAAGGGTTTGGGAAATGACCCCAAGACAGAATCGAATCCGGGTCCCCAGGTCCTTGGCATAGGTGACCTGGTCATCTACATCATGGCCCCACCCCCACACCCCTGGGTGCCAGTGTTTTGCCTTCATCAGCACTGGTACTCTAGTGCCAGCAGGCCACAAGCAGCCCCGAGTGGGCCAGCAGCTGTCTCATCCCGTGTGCCATGCTGCTGCAACTCACGTGCCTGGCTGACATCCCCCGGGTCCGTCCGCGTCCTCACTCTCTCTCTCTCTCGTGCACGACCGCGACCCATCCAAGGAGGATCAGAGTGGATTTAGCCCGCGCTGCTAATGAAGAGTCGCTGGAAGTCTGCCCTGCCCTGGCATCGCGGCTGATGAGGTCCAATGGAGGGAGACGTGGTCACCTACTTTCCCTAGGAGCGCTGGCACTGGAGCGTACACAAGTGGGTCACCCCGTCTCTCCTCTCCTCGCTTCGCTTCTCATCCCCTCTCCACTTCACCGTCTTTAAATTATTTATCTCTCTGTTCCATATCGCGGTAGCGCTATTCATTTACCCACCACAAAATCCCTCAACGTGAGAATTACTCTCAGTGTAACGGCACTAACATTGTAAACCGTCCGTGCCCTTGAATGGCCTTGTTGAAGAGGCCATTAATACCGAGATCACTCTGTGTGAGAATGTCATCATTTTTATGCATGCCTGCATACATGATGAGGTCGTTCAAGATGGGCAATTGTCCTCGTTTCTCCAAGAGCCTCCGCAGGCACGTGCCTGCCTGACTGATTGAGATTATGATTTATGCGCTGCTGTGAGTATTAGGGCATCCGTGAACGTGCGCACATGCAGAAGGAAAAGTAGGCCAAATCACTTAAGAGGTAAAAGGCTTTTTTATAGTTTTATAGTTGTTTTATATATAGGTCTGTATTCTCAGGATTGCAGTGTTTATCCCCTTGCTAGAAAATACTTTGTACTATAAATCCCAATGAAGTCAGTCGGAAAACATCCTTAGCAATCCTTATCACGTTTAGAGCATCATTCAAAGCCCTTGCCACAGGCTGATAAGGATTTTTTATAAAGAGATCCCTTTCGTGCACTGGGCATACACTGCAGAAAATTTGTTTTTGAAATGAGAAGGGCATGATGCCTTGTACTGTTCATTCCCCCTTTTTTGTGGGAAGTACTCAACATTACATTACATTACATACATTACATAACATTACTCTGTTCAACTGTTTTAAACCTACTGATAATAATTTTGACTACAGCAAATTGTTGTTGTCTGTGCAGAATCAATCATTGAATTGAGAGTCAAGGCCTGTTTATGTGTTGTACTGTTCTTTGCCCTTCTTTCTGTGTAAAGTGCTCTAACATTACTCTGTTCGACTGCTTTAAACCTACCAGTAATCATTTTGACTACAACAAATTCTTGTTTTCTGTGCTGTATCCAGCATTACATTGAGAGTTGAAGCCATAGGCCTGTTTACCTCCTAGTTTTCCAACCCCGGATTAGCCCACAGTCCTCTGCCCCAGTGTGTGGGTCCTGTCGGTGGGAGGAGCAGCATAGTCCTGGTGGATTAACCTTCATCTACCTGCCCTGCTACCATACCCTGCTGTGGCCAGGGCTGTCGATAAGGGAGGATAAACATGAAAGCTTTCCGGGGGGGGGGGGGGGGGGGGGGGGGGGGGTCTGAGCCACTAGATTAATAGAATAGTTTTTGGGGACGATTCTGTTCTGTCATACATGTTGCTGTTGCTAGGTCAGCACAAAACTGTCACATCCCAGGATGATAAAATTCCTGGGTAACACTTTACTTTACGGATCCTTTTACACTGTATCTAAATGTAACAACATGTAATATTATATACACTGTACATACCTAACACCAACCCTCATCCTGACCCTAACACTGGGTACTTTGCACAACTTGGTAACTATGGTAACACTATGGTACAACGATGTGTAGTGTTGGATGGATGGATAATTAGACTAATTTCACAGGTGTACATGGTGACTTCAAATTGAAATGATCAAGTATTTCCCTCCAACACTGTTATCTATGACTTTTTGCTGTCTGTCAAACAGTACATTAACAAAAGTGTCAATTTTAATTAAGAGGATTATTCACCAACATTGTAGAGTTATCTGAGAAAGGATGTGTACTGTTGGATAGATAGATTATTAAATTCTTTTCACATGTGTATGTGGTGACTCAAATGAAAATGGTAGTGTTAGTGAGATGCCCCTTCACTGTAAATCGCTTTGGGTGTCTTGAAAGTGCTATATAAATGCTAAAAATGCAATTGTTTTTTTTCTTTGACTGCAATAGTAGTGACTACAACTCGTTGCTGACTATCAGACAGTCAGTTGACAAGAGTGGCACTTCAATTAAGGGGATTATTCACCAACATTGTAGTTTCTAGAACTGGCACAAACAAAATTACGCTGTGGCCCAGAAACCTGAGCTTTAGTCTGTCTCGACTGTTATCCTTTGATAAGTTGTCTGTGGTGTGGTGTGGCGTAATACTATACAAATGGATTTTGGTAACTGAAGCCTGAATCCCCAGAACTAAAACAAATTCTTCAGAAAACGCTCTCCCTTTTTCTTTGCATTTGTTGTCTTTGCAGTATAACCCGACACAAGTTTGGTTACCATGTGAACCAAGTACAGTTTGTACTGGAGTACACTTAATAGCTAGTTCCTGGTATACAGTTATACAGTGTGAGTCAAGCCTACAGCTTGATTTCATGACACCAAATGCATACGTGGGTATTAAGACCATCACAGCTCTAATGCATTAAATGCACCTCAGATCTCGATATGTAACCGAAAGCAGAAGACTAAACTTAAACCTGTTAATCTCTACTTAATACCCGTGATCAGTGTTGGTTTCCCAGAGTGTCCTTACTGTGTTTCAGTCCAGGGCAGCAGCAGCCATTGACGTCGGCAGAAGCTGGGAACTTATCCTACTACACGCCCAAAAGTTACAGGAATAAAAAAAAGGTGTTATGAAATACATATTACCACTCCAGAGTTACATATTTTTTCATCTGAACTCTACTGATAGGTGGATAAATTCTGTTGAGAGACGGTTACACTCGATTTCTAAAATAAAGTCAGTTTACTTGAGTTCACCCTGTACTACAGGCCCAAAGGTGCCAAAAATGAAAGCAGAGAAGTTATGAAACCCATATTGCCACTGTGAGGTTACATAATGTTTTCATGAGTCAGAACAGAAGCCAATGCTAACCCTGAGGGTACAGGATGGGTCTCCTGTGTCTCTCTCTTCGTGTCTCTCTCTTTACCGCATAGAGGAATGACTCAGTGTAGTCATAATGGACCTCCACAATGTGTTTGTGTGTACTGAACAAAATCTCTAGTCACTCAATCTTGTTGACAGAATCAAGCAACTTCCCATAGACTCCAATGTAAAAATAAACAAAAATAAATGTTTACAGCCTGGTTTTAAAAAAAGGTTTTGCTATGTTTTGGTAGTTTTCGTGTCCATAGTAACTCTGAGGGGGGTGAATTTTAATCCCCAGATATTTACACTGACACTCATAGAATGAAATGGCACAGATGGTGGGAACCTTCATCTTAGGCTTCATCTGGTCTGTGAGAAAATCTATGCAGGATGTCACAGAGGGTGTATCCAGTTCTGTTATAATATAAGAGATACATTATAAGAGAACCGGATATATCTGTATATTTGTATGTATATTATACAGTCTATGGAAACAACTCACTGAAGTTATAATTGACTCCTACATGTGTGTTTATGTGTACTAAATAAAATATCTAGCCCCTCACTCTTGTTGGAACAGGAACATCAGCTTTCAGAGGGCTTTTAGTCACAAAGTGAGTTTCCTGAATGAGTTTCCTGAGAATTTAGGATTACAAGAAAAAATATAAATACATCAGGGAATCATGATGATGCTCACTTCCCAGCATTCTGTAGTACAGGTACATCCAATGTGGAGGACATATGAGGAGTTAACATCACTGTTTACTAATATTTTTACAAGAGAGGCTACAGTCACTAACCACACAACATGGCCTTCACTAAAGCAACTTTATTGGGTGCCCATCTGTTTCTATATACAGTTTAAAATCTCGCTCTTAACATTCAGAGCTCTCTGAAATATACACACCTTTCCATACACTCCTCTCCTCATCAGCATCCCCTCTCTCTCCACCATTTTACCCTTTACCCCTCCTGTCCACTGCAGGATAATAACTACCTGTTTGTTCAGAATAGCCTATCTTACATGACCACCTCCTTTCTCTACCATAAATCATGCATTTTCCATTTATTTTGTTGCTCTACCATTTTAAACATTTGTGTTGTCTGTTTATAACTTATATGGCCTACATTGTACTTTTTTAATGTACATATGTTTGATGTGTTGTGGCCTTGAGAATTGGAATGTGCTTACAATACAACGGCCTATTTCTTTCTTTCTTTTACTAAAGTCCTGATTTAAGGCAGAAACCTCAACCTAAGCTGCGCACTATGCCGCCTGCTGGCCACATTGTGTAGCACAGGAGCCATTATAGCCATTAGCCACATAAATTGTTTTTCAATCTTTTCAGTTTGTTTCTATCAGCGGGCATGACCTCAAATCCTTTTTCCTTTATACAAGCATGGCTCACAGTTGTGGCATCGTGTATCAGATCAGTCAAATTGATAATACAGCTCAGATCACAGTCTCACTCTCATTTTTGGCACACACACACGCCAAGATATTCTTGGGTATCATCTTGTGAGCAGCTTAGACACCATTCTTCCATTGCAAAGAATAATGTAGCAAAGCAGGAACTTGTATAGTTTGCCAAAGCCAGGACCAGCCATCTCTGCTAATGTCTTCCAATCAGGAAAAAAAGACCAGTGAAGAGTGAAGTTGTCTAATTTAACCAACTTTATTTAACAAGGTTTGTGGGGAGGAGCTCTACTTCTCAGGCTGCTGCTGCTCTGGCATGCTCCTGATGATGTCAGAGTCACCTGTGGACACACAAGACACACACACGCACACAGATCAGATAAGGTCATTCCGCCTGTCGGTGTCCTGATCCCTTTCATCAGCATTTGGACCTGACATGCACACAGTATGTGGTTACACTTTATTTCACTGTCGCTGGCCATCAGCAAATACCTGTGACAGGCATGACCCTTTTCTGTCCAGTCTAAGAAACACACAGCCCATCTCTCCAAATACACAGCCCCCTGGGAAACACACTAGCAAGGGCTTACATGTGCACACCTGCTACTACCCAACATTTGGCTGGCAGCATTAGGGGGAGAAGGAGGTTTTGCACATCCGGGGATTACGCAACGTTCCAGACAATTATACAACAAAGCTGTTGGGCCAACGAACAGCTGACACAGATCTGTACCTGCTATGAAGCAGATTAAAAAACCATCAGCTGTTTAGACCGGTAACAACAAAATTATTGTATATTCAGAAACATCTAAATGCAGTACTCAACATTTGATTGCCAAAGATTACACAAGAAAACAATAATGCAGAGCCATCCTCTTTTGGCAAGTGACTACAATTAACAACAGTGTATCACTCAAAAGAACTGTCTATTTGCCTTTGATTATCTACGCATGTTTACTTGCCTACATATCTCGAGAAACCTTCATCTGATCACCATCACGCTATATAGCTAGAAACAAAGTGTGTCCAGTGTCCAGTGTAAGGGTGTTTGTCAAATATTAAAGATTATTTCAAAACATGGTTTAAGAATTGTTTTGGCATAACCAACCAGGCAACCAACTCCAGTGTGCCCACAGGCATGAGAATGTTTTAGCATTTTGTGACCTTACCAAAATGGCAACTGGCAATAGATGCTGTTTGCCTGTGGGTTCACTTTGTATGAACAGTGGGAAAGTTTCTTGACCTTACACTGGCATGGCCATATAAAGCCAGAAAGCTTTTCCACATGACCTTACAAATGGCCTTTATTTAAATAAAGTTCTTTTCACAGTCATCTGGTCAGAGAGTTGATATAGTCAAATCATCCAGGTGCCATTATCAGCACCTGGATGATTTGACTATATATGCCAGCAGTCGAATAGCTAGACTTACTCGCCAGGACTTTGGATGTGCAAATGATCTAATATCCAATACACACGCAATGCACACGAGTCATTTGATGGATGGTGACAGACCATTTACATTTGACATTCGAAATCAGTCAACTGTACATGCATTACAGCACATCTCAATGAATTCAATTCAATTTTAAAACAAATTTTATAGATTTTTAACACACAAAGTGAAGTGCATCAAACCTTTTCTTTGCTATAATTTTGATTATTACAGTGTACAGTTAATGAAAAGTAGAATATTTAGACTAATTAAAAATAAATAAAAGTTTTGATATTTGAAATTTGTTTGATACAGAAATGCTAGTCTTTTGAAATGTTTGTGTTAATCCCCTTAGTACCTAGCTAGGCCTGTTTCCGCATTTCACAATGCATTGTAATAAATAAACATTCTACATAATATTCTCACTGAAATGCACCTGTGTATTACCAGCGACTTACCAGGGTCAATGATGGCCAGTGTGCACACCCTGTAGTATCTACCGCAGGCTGTGCCCAGCTCAATGTTGTTCCCACTGTAGTGGTGGACACCGGTCTTGGCCAGCATGGCGTAGTACTCAATCTCTGACTTCCTGCAGGGACAACGCAACAACAACTCTACTTACAACACACCAACACTGTACAACATGGGAACTACAATGGACAACAACAGGATTCCAAACAACCATTTTTATGCTATGTGATATTACAGACCACTGAGGTGCAGACTTGACATGTGTATCTATGTTCCACACAGAATATAAACACATCAATACTACCTCAGTCAGACGTAGGCCTAAACAGCCCTTTTAGGGTGCTGCAATGTCCTACACCTGTGTGTCAGTCAAATCAGTTCTAGACTCCATTGTACTCATGGACTAGCATTCTTACTTAACTATATGTATGTATGTATGTATGTATGTATGTATGTATGTATATATATATATATATATATATATATATATATATATATATATATATAATTAATCCAGCTTTAGCTACACTTCTAATGCATCAGCACTGACAGGGGGGCCTTTAAGGGGAATAATATTATTACTAAGGGCCCATAACTATTCTTTCATAGATCCCATCACCATTTTCCCACTTTCTATCTGGAGATGCACTTTGTACAGCCGCATGTCTGCAGGCCTCTCAAAAGCTGTACAGTGCTCATAGAGCAGGAGTCGCCACATTTCACAGGACCAAAAGGGTGACAAGAGGCTCGTTTAAAATAATCTAGCTGGCTAGTGGCGTTCTTAAAACGAAGCATTCTAAACTTAAAATAGTGACATTGGACTGAACATCACTCATCCATGCGGTGCGCTGACACGGACGAGAATGTGCAAAACCGTCACCCTCCAAAATGAATTGATTTGAGCCAGCCAGGCCATTTCAAACAAGCCCAATGACACGCTGTGCACACCCAGGACCTACCTCAGAGCAGGGCAGTTGTTGGCCAGGATGACCAGCTTGGCTTTGCCCTGGCGGATCATCTTCTGGGACTGTCTGTAGCCCAGCACATATTTACCACTCTTCATCACCAGCTGGAGACGAGAGTTGATGGACTCCAGGGACTTTTTCTATAAGACAAAAGAAAGCAACTTGGCATAAACTTCCACACAATAACATCCCCACCATAGGATGTTATAGTGTTTATGACAGGGCCTCATTAGGAAACTACTAAGCACTGCTGGGCCCATTCTAAAACCCTTCTGACGCATTCAAAAAATTCTAGCACCATGTCGCATACCATCATGGGTAAATATCACTCAATTTATATCAAGAAAGGAAGAACGTGGTCTAGTCATCATAAGATACTAACTTTTATTGGACTTCAGTGTATCAGAACGTATGAGTGGTGACATTCGACAACAAATTTCAAGTGACAGCCGTAACCCATAGATGTCTAGGTGGTTAACGTTAGCGAGACAGCTTTAACTGGCACACTGGTCGGACAGAGAAGTAAGTTTGTACAGTGTATATCTCGCTGGATATATAAACCCACGTTGTGACATGCCACAGCTAGCTCCGTTAGCCTACAAAGCTACAGTGCTGAAGCATGGGCAACACCAGGTGCTACTCACTGTTTTCTTTGCGGCCACCATCTTTGCTGTTCAGTCGCCACGGGCCGACCTAAACACAGAAAGAAAGAGCGCATAGTTTAATTTACACCCCAGTTCCAGCAATAACACTCAAAAATCAAATAAATGGCCATCATTTTTATGAAAATACAGAGCGGAACCTACAGGCTCACTCCTTCAATATGGCTACGGAGAGAAAGGATTTCCCATGATGCAATGCGGTGAGAAGCCCTGTGTCTGTCATCGCGAGAGAAAGCGTGAACAGACCGAAAATACTCAAAGCAGCAATAAATAGGCATCAGTAATTTCGTTAAACATTTTTTTGAAATGACTACAGAATTATTGTCTTCTCCTTTTGGGTTCACTAAGTCCTTTGGTAGATCAACAATATCGCTTAGCCCACTGTCTGGTTCGGCATCGTGGAAGCCTATCTCTCTAAAATGTGTTATTATGACTATTTGGGATGAGATTAATTATTTAGTTTGTAGCCTATGTCCTTACATTATACTGTAATGCCTTGTTTCTCAAGTTTCTCATGCAGGCTGATATAACCACTTGTCTTTGGACCGCAGAAAATATTTTCCCAGGGTTCACATCAATCTGCTCAACATTTCAAGGTGCTCTGTAGACCCCAATAGGCTGTAGTAGGCTGATGTGTAGTGTTACTCTTTTAACACAATGTCTGACTGAAATGACTGACAAGCTATTGCACGACCCTGTTTGAAAAACTTGGCTATATGGATACATTAGGCTATACATATCATAAAGGTGATTCCCATTTGTCATTGTGACCACACAACAAAATCCAACCTCTGCATTTGCATCCACACATGTGATTGTGACCAGGGGGCAGCCATGGCAATGGTTGCAGTGGGGACTGTACCATGCTCAGGGCACCTCAGTCATGGGAGAAGGATGGAGGAAACAGTCAGTGGGTTTACATGGCAGTGTAATAATTCGAATCATTGGCTTAATTTGACTAAGAGTTTTCATGTAAACACCTTAATTGGGGAATTTAACCTGTGACCCTTTGACTGCAAATTTGACTCCTTAACTGCTAGCCAGTGACTGTCCAACAACTAGACTGTTCCACTGCTGGGAAACATACAATGATTTAGATCTACAAAAGCTTTCTTAAAAGCATTCCTAGTGATGTAAAAAAATGATTATTTGTGGAAACACTGTGTTATAAAAATCTCGTCTAGTCATTCTTTATTTTATTTATTTTTTTGTAAAGCCGCACCCTAGTCTCTTACAGGCCATGTTTCCAACGGCAATAATTGCAACCATACACAATAGGCTACAACATCCCATTAACACAATACGAAACGGGTCATGGCAGTATAACATGAAACTAGCAGCTGCTTATTAAAGCCACAAAACAATTCGTTTTTGGCCTCTAGCTGCCATTTGCCAATGTGTGTCCTGGTAAGTTTTCCATAGAAATGCGCAATGTGCATACCCCACTTAAGGGGGCGATATAAGGGCAAACGCACACCTGGGGATAAAATCCGCTGGGTGTCAGGTGGACTGAACTGTACCAGCCAAGGTCAGTGGGGTGAGGAAGTGTTAGGGAGAAAAAACAGTCTTTTGTTAAGCCCATGGATTTGTTGACATTGGCCTTACGTTGTAAACAAAAGCACATAGCCTAAATAAAGTATGCCAACATGCAAGTCGGACACACTGCCATCCTCATTTGCAAGGTCTCCATTGTTTAAAAACTAAAATCACTGACTTTATTTTACCAACACAAATATTGCAGCCCCATAGCTTTACATAGCTGAAACTGCCTAAGTTGCCTAGCTGGTCGTTGCAGGTTTGGTACCCTGAAATGATGGTGCACAGAATGTTTCTTGGTCGCTGTCAGCAACTCACATGGGATGTAGCTTTAAACAATTTGAAACAGCACCAATGTCCGGTTTCTTGCTGGAGCGGAAACTGAATCTCTTGGTTTCTGAAAGATGTTTTCTTTCCCTGCAGGATGCTTATGGTAACCGCACACACAACAAATCCTCCGCGTTCGGACAGGTTAATTTTACTGTCATGCGCAAGAACTGCGCGGTGGAGTGAGTGCACCGGGGTATTCCCATAATTTACTTTGAGCGAAGCAGGGAGAAAGAGGCGTGGAGACTAGCGTTAGCACAGGCTGATAGTGAACATCTATGCACGTCGCCAAGGAGTCGGGCATTCCTTCCAGACCTCTGTCTTTTTTGCCGTAATTTATGTTTTTAAAAGAGAATGGGGTGTAACTCCAGTACGCAGACCTCAGCACAGGAGGGAACCAAGCCGAGCGCCAAACCCGAGGAAAGTAATGGAGCAAGCACAACAGGTGAGCATATTGCAATATTCATTGAATTCCAGCTGTCAACAACGCCAACATTATTGTGTGTGCGTCAACTCAGTGAAGTTTCTCGCATTGTTGAAATGACATTCCTTTTGGTAAAATGCCGTCTCTCTCTTTGTCATAGCTTTAAAAAAGTTACATTGAAAGTTTGACAAAAAGGGAATTTATCTGGCACAGCATCGCATTGCATTTACCTGAATTTGAAAATTAAATAGGGTTGACTTTTGAAAATAGCTGTGCAGACTTTATATGCACGCAAGTTATAGCTATTGCAGTCTTCACAGTGAGGCAAGATGATGTTACTCGAGTGGTAGTATTTCTGTTTGCATCCGTATGTTTGCTAATATTGACAAACAAAATCCTCTAATTAAAGGAGAGACTTCTAATGGATTCGACCTGCTTCTAAGGCCTCTTCTCGTCAGAACCTGTTACATGGGCAGATATACTGTGTCATCTTTAGTTTCACCAGGAAATCCAACACCCCACCGTAGTTGCTTACTTTCCTGGTTCAGCCGAGCATCACTGAACTGGTACTGATTGAGTGAGACGGTCAAATTCGACACAATGGGCTAAATGTTGTCACCGTTTAAGGACATAGCCACCGGAAGCTTTTATTGTACACTTTGTAATAATTATTGTTTAACATGTTGTATCAAGTGAGAGGTTGTGGATACAGGACATGGAGGTGTTGCAGTGGAACAACTTGGTAGAGAGAGAAAGAGAGCATCACTTCCATTAGGTCTTTTCCATTTGTCAAATTGTCATTCGCTTTCTATGACCAGCAGAAGTCATCTGTCAGTGTCATTGAATGAATAATCCAATGTAAACTCGGGTCTGAGACCATTTCACTGCCATTTACATAACACGCCTCTTTCCTCACCTCTCCATGCCCTTCCTTTTTTCACTTCACTGGTTTGAAGGCGGTGATTAAAACTGTGCCACCTGTAACACGATCTCCCACAGCATAGAGAACTTCTTATGTCAGTCATACTTATCGTTCATGTTTTTTTTTTTTACAATTTATTTCAGTCTTCTCTTCAGGACATAATGTCAATAAATAAGCTTGACATTTAAATTGTGGTTGTGTGGCTTAAGGCTGTGGAAATTGTGTTTGAAAAGAATGACTCTAAATGCCATTATCTTCTCATTCAGATAGGTGTTTAATCGATTGTTCAGTGCAATTTATGATGCCAAAACAACTGAAAATGTGTCAAGGAAGGTCATCCCAAACTTGTTCTTGACCTTCAGATCTGCAGATAAAACAGCTGTTTGTCATATAACTCTAAGTTGCTGTGGATAAAACAGGTGACTGCTAAATGCAATGTAATGTAGATGAAAGGTGAAATGAGTTGCTTGTACTAACACAAAAGTAACTAAACCAATCACTAAACCAATCGGCATGTGGACTTAGCAACGCAGAATAGTGGTGATATCTGTGTTTCATGTTTTTGGAGATATGGGCTCTGTTCGACATGTTCCCAGGTTCAGTAAATATCAGTTCATCATATGTAGACCTATATGTTCCACTGGTTGGTCCACTACATAGTACACTTTATAGTGAACAAGTAAACATTCAGGATTTGCCCATAGTCAGAAGGGTCAATCACAATTATAGAGAGCTTAGAAGCCATGTTTCTAATAAACCGACGCAACAACAGACCAGTTGACTCATTGGCTTGTGGTGGTGCTTGTCTTTGGTCATGGTTCAGGGGATTCCTTGTTCCTTGTATGCTTGTTACAATATTCCAATATAAATACTTGGAGTTCATGCACTTGAATCATTAACTTGTAGTTGGTAAATGGCCGTACTCCCATTAAAATGATGTACTCCCCTCTCAGAACTTTGGGTTTTTATCATACTTTCAGTCAACCTGTTAAACTATCTGAAGAATGTCTTAAAATCCCGTTGAAAATATCCACTTTGTTGCACTGACAGGCACGACTAATGAAAACGGGGGAGTTCCAGAGGACAGCGAGACCGTTCCAGAGGACAGCGAGACCATCCCAGACCAGACTGCAGCCGAGCCTGCAGCAGCAGCAGCACAGCCGGCCAGCGAGACCTCTGCATCGCCAGAAGCTGCTGCCGCAGAACCTGCAAAGACGGAGGCCACCGAGGCTGCCCCTGCGACCTCCGAACCCACTCCTGCGACCTCTGACCCTGCTCCAGCCTCCAGTGAGCCTGCTCCGGCTTCCAGTGACCCCGCATCTCCAGCCCCAGCTCCAACAGAGGCTCCAGCCCCAGCTCCAGCAGAAGCAGCAGCACCTGCGGCTGAGGCAGCGCCTGCGGCTGAGGCAGCGGTGGAGGCTGAGGCTGCCTCTTCAACCGCTTCAGCCGAGGCCTCAGCCAGCCCTGCGGAGACGGCCACACAACCAGCAGGTGGGTGTTTCTCTCCAGTACATCACCACGTGGGTGTACTACAAAAGTGGTTAAGTGACACACCTGGTTTATTTAACCCAGAGGTAGTCACAGACCTGTTAGACAAAGAGCATGCTGGCGTTTGTTTAGTTAAGACCAACCCAATCAGCAGGTATGGGGTTCTCTCAGATACGTCATCTTCAGGCTTTAAACCATCTCACACACACACACACACACACAGACACACACACACACACACACACACACACACACACACACACACACACACACACACACACACACACACACACACACACACAGACACACACACACACAGGGATGGATAGTCATGGGGAGCTGTTAACCTTTAGGGATGTACCGTCACACACCAGGTGTGACTGAAATGTTGGAAGGAATGCCTATAGTTCTTAAGAATATTGGGGTCCATAGAATATCAAGTGAAATTTTAAAATCTTACATTACTGTTGAACACATTTTTATTATATGGGTTCAAAAACCCACTTTGATCTATCTCTGGGTCTTAACCTGTGGAAGAAGTACTCTGAAGTAGAGAAGAACTCCATGACTTGAATAAAACTACTCCGCATCATTCACGCTTTGATATATATAGACTGAACCATTTCTTGTGGGAACCTTTGGAGTAATTTGTCTATCATGAATACAGCGCTGCTATGTACAACCCTGAGGAGTTTGTCTCAGTCTCTCCCCCCTCACCATCCCCCTTACCACCTCCACCCCCACCCCCCCCAGGACTATCACCCCCCGCAACAGGACATGTTACTATGGGTTCCCAGTACACAAGTCTGTGCTTGTCTTTTAATTAACTCATGGGGCTAGTTATTAACTTGAAAACACCTTAGCAAATGTTGCAGGAGGAGAGACTAGACTGTGTGTGCCTATGCCCAGTGTAACACATGTGGCGATCGACACAGCTTACTAGCTAATGACTTATTAGAGGCTGTCTTTAATAGACAACCAGGGTGGGGGGTAGTCGCACGGAATGCTATGGTGGTGAATAGGGACTTGGCATATTTAAGCACCCTGCAATTTATACAAGAGCAGAGTTTATGTGGGTGGTTAGTGTTGCTTCCTTCCCCTGGTGTAAAAGATATGCATGTAAATGCTAATTGGCTGCCATGCAAATACTGCCGAATATAACATTCTCTTCCCGTGTATAATGCAAAATCGCGATGATATAACACTGACCAGCTGGGAACAGCTGACAGATAAGCGACAAAGCTTTGCAGTTTCACAGCTGTAACTATTTGCTTAGGAATGACTTCACAGTAGTAGGCTAGTCGGAGGCAGAGGCGTAGCTCGTCAAAAGGTGACACAGGCACACTGCTTGGCCACCAAGGGCTGAAAACCCTTAAACTACAGCGGTGGTAATACAGTCTTCAACAGAAGTTGTGGATTTGTTTGTTTTTGTTTGTTTGTCGGCTCCGTTTATCGCCTCCATAGCGCGGTCATGCCGTTATGCGCTGTACAACATCAGAAAAATCAGACCGTACCTGACCCAGTATGCTGCTCAGCTCCTGGTACAGGCTATGGTCATCTCTCACCTTGACTATTGCAACGCCCTCCTGGTTGACTTTCCTGCTTGTTCAATCAAACCATTCCAAATGGTCCAGAATGCAGCAGCACAACTGGTTTTTAATCAACCCAAAAGGGCGCATGTTACTCCGCTCTTCATCAACCTGCACTGGCTCCCGGTGGCTGCCAGAATTCAACACAAAGCTTTGACTCTAGCCTACAAAGTCACTTCCGGTTCTGCTCCTACCTATCTCAACGGCATACTAAATGTTTACACCCCGTCCAGACCGTCTGGCCATACCCTCTCCTAAGACAAAGCAAGGTCACTCCAAACTTTTCTCGGTTGTTGTCCCTCAGTGGTGGAACAACCTACCAGTCGCTACCAGAGCAGCAATATCCCTCTCAACCTTCAAAAAGCTTGTGAAGACCCTTCTCTTCCGAGACTGCTTTCCTTCTTAACAAAACTCATTTCTACTAACCATCTCTTTACATAGGTACCTTCGATGTTCTCTACACATCTGTTAGCTATTATGTCCTCCTTTTGTAAGTTGCTTTGGATAAAAGCGTCTGCTAAGTGTAATGTAATGTAATGTTTGTCTTGGGCCTCAACAGACTCTAGCATCGTCAGCAGACAGCCCTAGGCCACTTCAAAGCACTGAACCCAGAGAAACACCGGAGTACTCAGATGCTTCTTAAGTGCTTAAGTGCAGATGCTTTTATTGGGTACACGCACGGCGTCAAAACATTAGGCCTCATTTCCACCAACTTGACCGTGTACAGCACGTAACCGTGTACAATCTGTGTATATGTGTGACAGAATACACTCAAATCACGTGTGCAGTGGAAATGGTCTAATCCGGTAACGTGCATTCTAAATGAATACGGACAGAAAACGGCCTCTTGCTGTCTACGCGCTGTATACGAAGAGTGTTTGGTGGATATGAGTTTTGTCTGCACCCAATAAAAAACTTCACTTAAAATGCATCCGAGTGCTCTGGTGTTTCCCTGGGTTCAGTGCTTTGAAGTGGCCTAGGGCTGTGTGCTGATTCTGCAGTCCTGCTCTGTGAGCACCAAAAAAAAAGGCTTACTAATAAGAATACAAATACGAAAACTTTATTGTACACAAGGGGAAATTTGTCTTCGGTTTCACAATAGTACAAACACACAACAGACATCAATTTAGCATTGCACGACACAAGCATCACACACATAAACAAACACAGCATTTTATATAAAACAAGGAAAAACCTGTGATATACTAAAATAATTAATAAACATAGTAGAGAACCTATAAAAGAACTGAGGTGATTTTAGTAAGAGTGTTTGTGCTGTTTATTGCCCCAATTGCATTGGGGACACAGGCTTTTAATTAAAAAAAATATATATTGTTATTGGCATTAGATACCATAAAACGCCTTCCTGAGCACGTGACTCCTTCTTCACTACTTCAGACTCTAGCATCACCTCTGGTCAGAGGGAGATTTGTAGTTACGTAACCGTCGTGGCCGTGGAGCTAGGACAGTCAGGAGCACTGCTTGACACCAGGGGAAAGAGAGGTGTGATGTTGGCAGGTGGCGCCGTCATTGACATCGGCCCAAGCTTCTCCCCGTGACAACAAAGCCCGCAGGCCGCAACGTGAAACTTCCTGAGAGGGCAGCCAGTGGCACCAAATGGTCACCGCGCAGCCAAATCCATCTCCGTGTTCCCTAAAAGACCCACGCACTGTGCAGCCAAATCCATCTCTGTGTTCCCTAAAAGACCCACGCACTGTGCAGCTAAATCCATCTCTGTGTTCCCTAAAAGACCCACGCACTGTGCAGCCAAATCCATCTCTGTGTTCCCTAAAAGACCCACGCACTGTGCAGCTAAATCCATCTCTGTGTTCCCTAAAAGACCCATGCACTGTACAGCCACATCCATGTCTGTGTTCCTAAAAGACCCAAGTACTGTGCAGCCACATCCATCTCTGTTTCCCTAAAAGACCCACACACTGTGCAGCCAAATCCATCTCTGTTTCCCTACATGCAATGCAGTCAGTAGGGATTACAATGGATGTTTTTTTTTTTTTTTTTTTGTGAAAGATGTTCCACTTGACACTGTGAGGTTGGATTACAAGTTAATGTCTTGAAAAACAGTGTTGTTACTTGTGTTTGAGTTTGGCTAAATGGTGACAGCAGAGGTCAACATTTTGAAATGCAAAAATGTGTAAATGTAAATGTACGGATGCTATAAATGAAAAGGTAGCTTCTACCCAACGGCTGTATGAGCTGTGAACTGCTAGTACTAATGTTCGTCGTTTTACACACTGTGCAATAAGGCATTGGACATTGATCTCCAAATAATGTAGCAGCTCCAGTTAATAGTTCTCTCTCATGTATGTTTCAGATGTTCTGCATATATAGTTCATTACATTTCAAGCTTTTTTCTAGTGTACATATGAATGTATGGGCATTTACACATTATGGATGTAACAGAACATGAACAAATATAATATTATTGAAATATTTTCATGAAGATATTGACATCATAAAAACACCATACCATTTTATTGGCGCAGTGGATGTGACAAAGTCTACTTTCTGGAAATTGTCCATATACTTTTTTTTAATTGTTTATATTCGCTGGCACTGTTGAGGATTGTATTCTATTTTTGTGCACATGTGACAGTTAAAAAAAAGATATATATATATTCATAATAACGCTGTCCTTATTCTCCCTCAGAAAATGCTGCACCAACAGAAGCCGCGGCAGAGGCCACCCCAGAAGCCCCAGGTGAGGAAACAACTTCCTGTTCTCATTATGATGCAACAATTACCCTTGGAGATGACTTCTTGTTTCCATAATGATTCCACATGAACAATTTCATTAACCCTTGGAGATTTTCAACATGTGTTCATGTATGAAATGTTGACTTGTTCACTACAATACTATGTAGTGAACTATATACACTGTCTTAAATTATTAGGCAAATGTCATTTCTTTAAAAAAAGTTTTCACATTGTCATCTAAAACTAAAAAGATATCACTTTTGCCCAATAATTAAAGACACAGATAAACATTTTTGGATTCAGTCCAAGTTAATTGAAACAACAGAATGTTTGCATAGAGTTGTAGAAGGATTTACCAACAAATCAAATCAACAAACCAACATCAAATAGACCGGAGCGTCTGAATAGTCCCTGATGGATTATTTTTCCCCCGATTTTCCATTCATGCCACTGCCTCTCTTCTTTTCTTTCAGCACCTACAGAGGGGAACTAAGACTGCACCAGAGCCAGATATATCCCACAATACCCCTGTGACGCCCACCAGATCTCTCCATGCGCAAAAGCGACACTGACGATCCACTGGGAACTTTATATTTTTTTTAGAACCCAGACAGGTTAAAGCAACCAGTTAACTCTATTTTTGCTACGGTTATTACTGAATTGAATTAGTTCAGGTGGATGCATATGTTTATATTATACAGATACATACAAATGAAGCCTGATTTACAGGAAGAAATATTTTGATCACATTCGTGTAGTGGTTACCATTAACTGTGTGAGGGTAAACTTGTCTGCACTGAACCAAGCAACCAACTGCGCTTTTAGAACTGTTCTCATGGTGAGGGTGACATCTATAATAATTAAGCAATTGCTTGTTGCCAAGATAGACCACCCAGTGACCTGACTAGAGTCTAACAGACTGAATTGTGCCTTTTATATTCTTAGCGTGTGAGAAGAATTTCTACTTTTGTAAATACCAACTTTCACCAGCACAATAAGATCAGAAGTTGTATCGTCATAGTGTAGAGATCAGATATCACTTTAAAATGCAAGTACCTTGTGGTGAATGGCTTGAATTTTTTTCCATGCAAAAAGGGTATATTCAATGACTCAGATTTATATGTATTTGACAAACATATGTATTGTAATGTTACTTGTAATGTTACAAACAAATTTCCACAACTACATAAATTATTGAAAGCCAAAGCATTTGCAAAGTTTTTTTGCAACCTCGTCCATTCTGGTGTACTCTTCCTGAGCCAGAAATAAAAGGTCCTCTGAATATTCACCTCGTGAAAGTAAGTTGATGTCAGTCATAGCAGGTTATGTGGGTTTAAAGGGGTAAGATAAGCTGGGCTAATTTGCATCTTTAAAACCATATTAAATGTTGGCGCCCAGGAGTCAGAACCAGGTCCTAGCCGCGTGTATCATTCTTCCACCTCAAAGAGGAATCTCCATGCTGCCTGTGGTTAATGTTTGATGCATATCTGTCAGCGCAAGTGTCATGTGTCAACTTGTCTACCCAGCTGGGGCTGAGAATGATGCTGTTGAGGGCTGCAGCTTTTTCAGACAGGGCAGACAGTTCAGAGAGTTCAAGGGCACTTTGCCGGTGTGGTAGTGCCTTACATAAAGCAAGTTCATTGAAGAAAGTTAATGTATGGTGGAGATCATAGGCATGTCTGTGGATCAGTGAGTAGGAAATATCAAAGAGGAGCTTGTTTGCTTGTTTTCTTCGTGTGCTATGTAGGTCATATGTATGTAAACTGTCTCAAAGTCATTACAGGCCCTTAAACTGTCTCTTGATGGTACGCAAATCTAAAGTACACATATTCTCCACAGAAACTACTGTTCCTACCTGGCTGGAAACAGGTAACACATTGCACTTTTAAAGTTTTCTTACTTTTCCTTTGCTACAAGGTGACATCTTTTTGTACTACAGCCCTTACAGTGTAGAGATAATGTTTAATGTTGAGGAAATGACACTGAAGCATTTTCCTGTGGTAAGCATCTTAAACCTTTGTTTTAAATGCTGTACCAGGAGTGCAATTCTGCCACCATGAACAATCAGAGACAAAAAATATGACACAAAACCATTGTCAACATAACCATCTTTTGCCTTTATGTAAAAAAAGTGCATGCAGACCAAAACATTTTTGTCGATCTGTCGGTTTAACACAATCTAGTGTTAGTTTCAGTTTAAAAACTAATTGCACTTGTACCATCTTGTATCAGTTCTGCGTTTGGGGTTATTTACAGCTTGTGCATGTTCTGACCGGCTAGTCAGGAAGCGTCAGTGATGGGTCCCACGACAGCCACGGCCTCTATCTCCACAAGGCCGCCCTGCACAGCAGTGGAAGGAGAGGTGGACAGGTCAATGGACAACACTTCAGCAGTGATGTGATAAAATATGTCCATAAAAAATAAATGTGACCAGGTCTGGCAAAATGAGTCACAGTGAGCCAAAATTCAAAACTGAGGTTTTGGAACCAGTGAAAAGACAAGACTGTACACTTTAAATGGATTTCTTGGTCAGACACACACCTTTTGTAGTTGTTAAGATGGTCGTTTCAAATATGACATCGCACCATCTTTTTAAAATTCAACTTTGACATAGTTGAATGAAAAGTGGGGAGATGTTTTGTGAACAGCTTTTGTTTCATAAAAAAATAAAAAGATTTTTTATATGTATCTAAGGTTTTCTATTAAAAACTGTAAAAAAAAAAAAAGGTTTTGCCAGATCAGGTCACAAATACAGAAAAGGGGTGAGGGCACGTCATCCATGGAGTAGGTACTTACCCTTGGCAACGCCGCTACCTGGTAAGCAGCCCTGGCTGGATAGTTACTGCTGAAAACTGTAAAAAAAAAATATATATATATATATATACACATTTCAAATAACTTTTCAGTTTGAGAAGACAGGGTTTGGGGTGCTCAGGAGACTTCTGAAAGTTTTACTCGGGTGCTCAGCTGCTACGGGTAAAGTCAAAGTGTAAACCTTTTCAGTTTTTTTTTTTCAGGTTTACTCTAATGCTGAATGCATCATCTGTCTACAGATATAATACAGGATCAGGTTAAATGCCCATTCCCTCACCTGCATGGATGTTGTAATACTTGGGTATCTATTACAACTTCATCTAGTCAGCATGTGGTGTATTAAATGGGCATCTGGAAGCATCATTTCTAAATCTTATCAACTACTCAGTTAAAGACAACAAGGTGACCCTTGCTTAGGGGTCTCTTAGTTTTTAATCTCTTGAAAGACATTACGGAGATGACGTGCACGGAGGTCATGCACAGGCAATTCTACACTTTGTTGGGGCCCCAAGCACAAACCCACCCACTTGTATTGAAAACTGCATCGCCACCGCTGTTCGTTTAGAGGTTGTCGACCCCTCCAGGGTCCTTCAGTGGCCCTGGGGGCGGCCCAAGGTAGTTGCCTTGTGTGTGTTGCCTGTTTGCTAGCTACGCCTCTGGGGTCATGTCAAGCCCTAGCTAGCTATTCCCAGCCTGGGGCTCCGCTCGCTTGGGTCATGGAAAGTTCCCTGAGGGAGCCTCTGCTCTGCACAGGTAGACAGGCAGGTAGGCAGGTAGACAGGCAAGCAGGCAGGCAGGCAGACAGGTAGACAGGCAAGCAGGCAGGCAGTCCTGGGTCTTGGCTGGAGGATCAGGCTTAGATTTCACAGCACTTCCCTGGCTCTTCTTACACCGGGCTCCAGCCAGGGCTACGGTTACACCTGTGAACTGTGTGAATGGAGAACACCCACCCAGCATGCACTCCAGTGTGAACACGTCCTCGTAAACAACAGACAGACGGACAGACAGACAGACTGGCTGGCTGGTGGTGTGTGTACACAGTGGAAATGTGTGAGAGTTAGAGTTGCCACCTATGTCTGACAAAAAAAACAAAAAACGGAACACTTCAGCAACCCAATCAACCCGGGTGTCAGTGTCCTGGGAGAGTATCGTTTTCCCCCGGGACAGACCATTCCAACCGGGACAATCAGATAAAACCGGGATAGGTGGTAACACTAGTGAGAGTACTTGCTGAAAGTGAGTATGTGTCTGCATGGCTGACTTCACTGCTTTACTCTCCCAGGTAAATAAATAAAATCCATGCACAATTTCAAAATTGCTGATGCTCACTACCTGACTGAGATGGGCAACTTGGTTTCAGATACTACGATCTAGTACCACATATTCCTCATATCACCTTCATCTACCTGTGCAATTAATACAGGTGATTTCAATAATTAACTCCTCTACCTGGCTAAGGACTTGTGCAAAGTAGAATGAGTTGATTTAGTGAATGGAACAAATACGCAGTACTGGATTGTAGCTTCTGAGGCCAGGTTGCCCATAACTGCTACAAGGATATTTTATTTTATTGTCACATGCATAGACATACTGGTTAGAGTAGCACATACAGTCAAACTGCTGATTGTTAGTCTAAACTGTACATGGGGAGGGGGGTGTGAAGTGTGTAGAATGCAGCTGGGGGGATGGCTACCTGATAAAGGGCAGAGGTAGAATAAGTGATGGGGGGTGGGATAATTAAGTGCAGTTGGGGTTGGGAGGGAGGACTGGCTAAGGTGGTCGATGATGGGCTGTGTGTGGGTGTGTGTGTGTGGTCCCGTCTGAATATACATATATGTTTTGTATGTATGTGTGTGTGTGTGGGTCTGTGGTCCTATCTGAATATACATTTATGTTTATGTTTATGTGTGTGTGTGTGTGTGAGAGAGAGAGACAGAGAGACAGAGAGAGAGAGGGGGGGGGGGGGGGGGGGGGGGTACTTGACTAGTGTGACAGCTATGTACTCACATTGCTTATAAACTTCGTTGACATTGTTGAAGTCATTCATGTCAGCCAACAGGACGGTTGTCTTGACAACTGCAAAAAAAAACAAAAAAGGACTAATTGATGTGACAAGGGACTCATTCAGAAATGGAACAGGAGGTGCAGTATTTATTGTCAAAGCGTATGAATAATTGTGAGAACTTACCATTTTCATAGCCAGATCCGGCTGCCTTCAGAATCTCACCCATGTTGATCAAAGCCTAAAACAGACATTAAATAAGACCACTGTTACATAGTAATGTAAACACAAAAGATGTGACCTTAAGATATTGACCAAAATATCACTGTGGACCTTGGAGAATGTGTCAAGGTTGTTTTTAGCATGTTAGGGGTATAAAATAGGTCAGGAAATATTGCTCAGGAAAACATGAATTTTAATATTTCTTTCATATGTACATTTTACATTTATTTTTTTAAATTATAATAGTGTTTTCTCCAAATGCTAGCTGCAAATGTGTGGATCACCTGTTTGGCCTGGGCTTGGACTCCTCCAGCGACAAGCTGCCCAGATGCAGTGTCCAGCCCCAGCTGCCCAGAGATGTACATGGTGCGGTCCACCACCACAGCCTGGCTGCAAACACAACACAGACATTAACCATCAATCACTTCACTCAAAGATTCAAATACCTGGGGGTGCAGTGTAGGCTTGGCCGCTATCCAATTTTTCATAACTCGATATTTTCCTGACATAATACCCCCGTATGTCTCTATTTTGTTTTAGATGTATGTTATGTCTGTAGGTATGGCCAATTTCCATCACCATAAATTAGACAAGTAGTGTTTATGAAGTAGCCCTAAAGTATTTAATATATTGGAGTGTTGTCTCCCTATTATAACTTTGCAACAATGCAGGAAAATGCTTCTGTATCAATCAGAGCGTTTCTGTACCATCCTGATGTTTGCAAACAAATTCAGTATGTGTCACGATGACCTATAGGAGGTCATGGTATTTAAAATCATAGCTTCAGTATTAAAGAATACCCTGAACCCTATTTTATTTATCAAAACACCATCCAAGCTTAGTGCAGTGCCACAATGGTTAGAAGAACAGACCATGAATGGCCAAGTGCCCATGGGGACCCAGGTTAAAATCCGGCTTGTAGTCATTTTCCAACCCTAGCCCCATCTCTCACTCCCACTTGCTCCCCGTCACCATCTTCACTATCCTAAATAAATACAATAAAAGGGCAAAAAAAATAAAATAAAATAAATAAAATCAAAATTGAATACCTCAGGGAAACAGAGGAACGCGTAGGAAACAATGACCAAATATCAGGAAACAAGTTCCCTAATGTCTAATGCGTAGGTGCATGTCACAATGAAAACAGAGTAGGTGAAAAAGAATCTGCACTTGCTAAGCTTTTCTTCATGCTTTTTAAAACATTCATTGCAGCATGTCCTGGCCTGACGCCGAAACACGTTTGTGTAGCATAGGACATGGTGCAATAAATGTTTTAAAGTGAGTGCAGTTCCTTCTTCACTTACTCATGAATGATCTTTAATTCGTACCCAAAGGTTTTTTTTTTTTTCTTGAGTTTTTGGAGTGTCAGCGTACCTTCTTTTGTAACCAACAATGAATACAGAGAGCAGTATGTGTATTTAATATCTGAGTGAAGTTGTACTCCATACAAGCCCACTCTAAACTCTGCCTTTCAGTAAATAAACAAAAAAAAAAACACCAGTTTTACATATATTAATCCCTTTAATTACACCAAGGCTGTAGGCATCATTTACACCTCTCTCCTTCCCCGAAACTGCAATTAGTTTTTTTCCCCCATTCTTCTTTCCCCTACAAATATACTGCTAATGTTTTCCTTAGAACACCATAAGTTTTGGACTGTGGGACTGTTTATCCACAGCATTGTTTGTATTATACACAGGCCAGCAAACATATTGTCAGTCCTTCTTTTTCACATAAATACTACTACTACTACTACTACTACTACTACTACTACTACTACTAATAATAATAATAATAATAATAATAATAATAATAATAATAATAATAATAATAATAATAAATCATCATCATCATTATAATTTATTTGCACTTTACGTTCGTATTGTATTTACATGTAAAATGTTGTGTGAGAATAACGCTACTGCATGCTTGATGTAATTTTTGGCGTTTGCCTGCCCTCTGCTGTACAACGTGTAACACTACAAGTACTCCCATCTAACTCGTGCAATTCAAACCTGTTTTACCAAGGTCAAACTCTGGAGACAATAAAACTTTTTTGATCTACGCGGTCGACAAAGAGGTCTATGCGGTTGACAAAGAAGGTTGTGACAATGCTGTACTTTGGTCCGATGGAAATCAAATCTCCATTACCTATTGTGTTGCTCACAGATGCACATGCACTTGCACACAACGGGCCCAACCATTGGCTGAGGCCGTAACTCCCCTTGCATTCAATGTGCAGAGGCGAGTAGGTACCAAATTATAGGCTAAGTGCTTCAAATAATGGCTTGGGCTTATTATAGCTTTAACCGATATCCATTTTTCTCTGCTGCACTGTCGTGTATTTAAAATGGGTTAAAATGTAGCTCTGTTCAAGACGCCATGGTCACTGAGAATCCTATAGGTTCCTAACTGCTGCTTGTAAACCTACCTGTAGATGCCCTGGCGGATGGGCGCTTTAGCTGTATATGGTATTTTCCGATGAACAGGATCCATTGTAGTGTAGAATTATATTGGAAATAAAGTCTGGCTGCAGAAGCTGTCACCCACCAATGATACTTAAAAAAATGAGCAACGATAAGCCCGAGAGTACCCTTTGACCGGCCCATCATCAAACATTCCTGACAGCCGTAGTAAATGTTTGATTTCTGTGACATAGGCCTATGTGCCAAATTCATTCCAGGAAGATTCAGAAACTCATTTTCAAAGGACATACACGTTTTAGGGCGGCTCACGTGTTGGTCCACTGACAGAAGCGGTTCAAGCCAAAATGAGTGGCCTTTACAATGCCAAGTTCATAGAAAAAAAATAAACAATGTCGAACATCTTAATATTGATGTAGCATACCTGTATGGCCCAATTGCTGCTGGAGCGGTGTCTGTATGGATTATCCTTCGAACTGAAGCCATGCTTCTGCTTAACCCCTCACGGTTGTCCCTTATGAATAACTGGCTTTGACAGGATTTATGGAAGTTACTGCTGGGTGCCTTCAGATTCTTACAGCTGTTGGTCAAGTTCCCAACTACCACAGTACCTGATAAATCAGCGCACATGAAAGAAATACACCCCAAACACCCTTCATGTGCACGGTGTAGTCAAAGATTATATCCACCATCTTGAGCGTAACTTGCAAATTTTTTTTACCTATTATGAGACACTGTCACGACAATCGCTAGTTTAAAACAAATAGCCAAATGCACCGTTTTACAATTCTAAGGGCGCATTTATTTAGTCATTACGGTGCAGCAGGTGTTAAGATTGGAACGTCTCAAGATTGGTCGACGACGCTCCACCTGCAAGTGGTTCTCAGATTGTGAGTTATCTGTGAACACTTTCATGCACATATCAAATATCAGCAATGCTTCCTTCAAGTTATTTAGTATTGACCTTTATTCATGAAACCCATCCAAGGGCGCTGTTACAAAACATGGTATAATATTACATATAAACAATAAATTAGTTTTCTGCAAGAATAAAAAGATGTACATGTCAGAGAAAGGAACATTAAATGTACACTTGTTAACTCAAAAGTAGACTAAATAAGGCAGCTATGTATTTTCATGAGAGTGTTGTGCGCATGCTAACATTTAGCAGCACCAAAGCAGAAAAGTTAAAGTGGTGTGTGTAACTAAAACTTGGTCATAGTGGGGTCCTGTGGTTTTACCCTCAGGTAATGAATGGTCTTACATTTAATGCTGTCTGACAAAAGAAAATAACAATCGCCATCCTTCACAATGACTTATCTTTTGTCAGGCAAATAGAGATGAAGTCAGATAGAGAGAACAGGGACAGTCATTCTTAAAAGAAAGAAAGAAAAAAAGAGAGAAAGAGAGAGGAAAAAAAAACTCTTTCTGCAGGTTCTGGTCAAAGCTCAGCGTACAGATATCTGTGGGTCTGTGTCCTTGTGCCTGGGCCCCTGTCCTTGGCTTCAGCTGGAAAGACTAAACACACTCTCTGGTCCCTACACATAACAAACAACACCACAGCCGCCATTTTATCAGGAATTTCACATTTGTTGACTAAAATTCGCATGTCATATGTGTACAAGTGGAACATGGATGTCTGTGGTGACTTAACTGCAAAACCTAGAAAAAGTCTGTGTTCTGCAACTGTCCAATTACAGTGCTGAGAGTAAGATTAATTGGGCCATAACCGATTTCATACACGAGTGGCATTCGTATTCAAAGGGCCCCTGAGTAAATTCATGGCATCCCAGAGTGGAGCAAAACACAATTGACAGAGCTAAACAGAGGAAAGTATGGAGACTACTTGGTACACACCGCAAATGAAAGCAGAACAGTCAAATTTCAAACATTCAGTGACAAGTTCCTCACGGCAAAACATCAGCAAACCGAGAAATCATTAAGAACAAAAAAAAACAAAAAAAAAATCTATTCACATTCGCTAAGATGTAAACAGAGATGGTGAGGTTTACAATTTACGCCTTGAAGGGGCATTTCTATTGGTGGGTTTTTTAGTCTGACCCTACCTACAGTTGGAGTGAGCATGGAATAAAACACTTTCCTGTCTCTTAAGACTGAAACATTACGTGACTTGAGTGGTTTATAACATTAGGAATATACTTACTATTTACTTTGCTAATGCAGCAGTGGAACAGCACCCAAAAAAAAAAAGAACAAAAATATTCTAAGGCATTCTCTTCATGTGATTGTCTTTGGTTGAGAAATTATTTCCCCAAAAATTCCATCAGTGGTAAAAAATATACTGGGAATTTACAATTTTATTATGTCATGATCTTTTTAGCAGATATTCCCTTTCCCCCGTGCAGTAACATACTAATTGTCGGTATATCAAATAAAAAACAAAAAAAAAACGTCTTTCCTTCATTTGTCAGTCTCGTGATATAAAAGAATGGAGAAATGGGTATTGCTATAGCCAGTCGATGGCTGAAGTGGATTCTCTGAATAGCAAATAATATCAAAGTATTATCACAACAAAATTACATCAATGATATACATTATTTTCATAAAGTGATTTTGCAAAAAAAAATATGACCTAAAGTAGTCAGTCCCAGCGACAACGAACAATTCATATGGTAGGGCGGAACGCACTAGGCAGAAACCTCTGAGGTCTTTAGACACTCGGGTAACTAGAGGGGCCATTTCCAAGTTTATGGTCTCATGACTAATGTTTAGAGTAAGTGGTAAATCTCCTAATATAAGGGTCTTATGGTTTTATTTTCTTTACAAAGCAAAACCATGGGGCTCTTCGATTAGTAGAATTACCACTCATTCTTGGTGAACATACCCAGGTAAGTGGCTACACTGGGGCGAAAGCCCAGTGCTTCATTCTCTGAACTAAGCAAATGGCAATGGGCTCTTCTTCTATCAGCTTTACGACTATCTCTGTGTTGAATAAACCAAGTGTGTCACTAAACCCCCTTTGCATTACAGCCCACAGTCTTCTGGAATACCACCCTGGTGGAGATGACTGATGTGATGAATCTCCTGTTCCTCCTCCTCCTCCTCCTCCTCTTCCTCAATGCATGTGCGTTGGTGGCTCAGAAGTTCTGCTGGCGGCGTTTCTTGGCGTCCATGGCATCGAGGATGGGCTGGCGTTTGGCCGTGTAGCGTTGGCGCAGCTCCTCGATCTCGCGCTCCATCATCGGGTCCAGCGCGCTCAGACGCATCTGCAGCTCCTCGTAGTCCAAGTTCTTCAACTAAAGGACACACACACACACATTATCACACACGCACACACACACACACACACACACACACACACAAGCACACAGACAGACACCAACAAGCACACAGATAATTGCACACACACAGATACATAAGCAGACAGATACAAAACACACATTCACGCAAATACATACACGCACACACACAGAAAGAGAGAAAGATTTAAGCATGCAGATAAACAGTAATATGCAGACATCGTCCAACAGACCAATCAAAAGTACACACACACACAAGCATACACACATACTCATGCAAGCACGTGTGCACGCACACACACAAACACATACTTGATTGACAACATACAAATGAACCAAACCTTGATAACAAACCGGACTTACGAAATCAAAGTCTCCGTCTTGAGGCACTTTCCAGCTCTCGGGGAAGGAGGTCTTGGGTATGAGGTAAGGGTCCTGCTGGCCGTGGCTCTTGGAGATGAGGTAGGGGTCCTGCTGGCTGTGCTTGTAGTTCTCCTGGGCCTTGTTGGAGTCCTGCTTGTCGAAGTAGTCCATGAAGGAAGGCCGCTGTGCTGGCTGGCTGGAAGCATTCCCTAGGGGAGGGGTAATAGAATAACAACATTACCTTTAAGCCTTACTGGGCCTTCATAAACATAGCGTAGCACGATATGATCCGATTCTTGATCCGATACAGTACTGCTACTTTTCATTTATTTTTCTAATTCATTTATTTTTATTTGTTAGTATCAATGCCAGTTTTGCTTGTTTATGAAATGAATGAGTGGAGAATAACCCTCTGCTCACCAATGTTTAGCCAGCCAATGTTTAAATAAATAATGACTCCGTATCGACCCACAAATTTTATTATTGATCTTTCATTTTTGAATCTGTATTGATAAATCGCTTTTTTAACCCAGCCCTAACCATACACTCCTCTGCCCAACAAAGGCAAAGTGCAGTAACTATGTGAACATAGAAACCGATGAAAAATGCTTTTAATGTTGTCATACTGCCCAGTCAAACATGTTGTAGGTATAATAGTGGTGATGCTTTTGTAATAGGAAGAAGCAAGAGGTTTAGTCACAAGACAAAAGCGTTATAAAGTCAATTTACAGTCTAAACTTAATTTGAAAATGCAGTTACTGCCCTTCAGCTTTGTAGGGCAGTGCTCTATCAGGAGTGCTGCTTCACTTAAATAAGTATCGAAATCAGGTGCTCTTTGAAATCAAGGCCATGCCTGATATATCAGAGCAGAAGGTTTCAAATGTTGGCAGGTCTTACCAAAGGTTTAAAAGGCACACTGCTCTATACTGCTGAAAAAAAGCCTTTACTGGCATAAGCTTACACTTTCGAAAAGTCTGTCTCTATTTGAGCAACCATGACAAACTTGCCCTTTTTTACACCATTAAATGGGTTCTATCTCAGGACATTTGCCTCCTGCTGCAATTCTAGGGTGGTGTTTAAAAAGCATTTAAAAAACATTAAAGCAACACTAAGTAGTTTTTCTCTTCAATCGCCCTACAGGTTGGAAGTGGAATTGTGTCAAAGAGAAGTATAGAGAGACGGCCTGCTTCTCCAAACTTACTTAGTGCGGTTATAGCCCATGGAGAATAGTGAAGTGAATTCAGAAGTGCCTTTCGCCCTCTTACAAGTTAACGAATCACTGAAACGATTGTGGAAACATTATTTAAAAGTTTCAAAAACTACTTAGTGTCGCTTTAAGTTTTTGAAGGAGAGGCTTGAAGACTGCACAGCTATGGTGTGGGCAGCAAGAGGTTCCTGAATCATTGTCAACATAAAATGTATGAACCCACGTTTTAATACGAAATGCCCCTTTAAGAGAGTACAGTTCTGGAAAAAATTAAGACACCACTCTAAAATGATCAGTTTCTCTGATTTAACTATTTATAGGTATATATGTGAGTAAAGTGAACATTTTTGTTTTATTCTGTAAACTACTGACAACATTTCTCCCAAACATCAAAATCAACTGACACTGGAAACGAATGGCTGTCATACATATAAAGTTGCTGATTTTAGGAAAATTTGCAGTGTTCTCAATTTTTCCCAGAGCTGTATTTAAAAAAAAAAAAAAAACGTACTTCTCATGGAGCCCACGTCCTCTTCCTCCTCCTCGTCGTCACTGTTGATCACCATGGTGCCCAGGTCGGACTCCAGCATGGTGCTGCCGTGCTCGATCATGGTCTGCGCCCCGTCACTCATCGTCCCGCTCGCACGCATCGTGCCTGCCCCCTCCGAGCCCGACTTCACCATGGTGTGGGAGTCTACCTCCACTTCCTCTTCCTGTACAGAGGGGCATTAGAGCAAAACGTTGCCATTAAAAGGAATTGTTGGGAGCGCAACACTAGTGTCTCAGACTTCATCTACTTAACTGTGTAGGGCCCATGGTCCAGCACGCAGACCTGAGACATGGACGTACGTGTTTTTTGTTTGTTTACTCCCCGTCACACACACACACACACACACACACACACACACACACACACACACACAAACACACACAGTGACCATACCGAGTTGTCCTCCTCCTCCTCCAGTTCTCTCTGCTGCTCCTGCTGCCTCTTGGCCTTCATGTCCATGGCCTCGGTGATCAGGTCCCGCAGGATGCTCACAGGCTTGGCATTGGTGATGAACGCATGCTGGGTATGGGAGGAGAGAGAAAGGGATGAAAGACCTCCGTGATGAACGCGTGCTGGATATGAGAGGAGAGCGAAAAGGATGAAACGCCTCAGTGATGAACGGATGGTGAATGCACCAGGAAAGAGAGAAACAGCTGAGACAAGAGGCGTAGCCAGCCAACAGGTAACACGGGCAACTGGTTGGGCCACTAACAGGGCCCTAGAAGGGCTGGCGAACCTTTAAACTACAGAGGCACTAATGCGGTTTTTAATGAAAGTGGTGTTTTTTTTTTCTTGGGGAGTGAGAGACAGTTGGCACAGACAACAAATTCAAGACCAAATGACAATGCCAATGATTTACCTGCAGCAGCTGTGTAGCACTGTGCTGTACCTCTGGAAAGCTAAGTGCTTTTAGCTTTTAGTGTGTTGAAGCTGTAGCTCTGTGCTGTACCTCTGTAAAGCTAAGTGGTTTATGTGGCTACCTTTTAGCATGTTGGAGCTGTGTAGTTGTAGCTCTGTGCTGTACCTCTGTAAAGCTAAGTGGTTTGTGTTGTTAGCTATTAGCGTGTCAGATTCACTTGCAAGAGCTGTGTAGTTATAGTTCTGAGGTAAGTGGTTTGTGTCGTTACCTGTTAGCGTGTTAAAGCGGTGCAGTTGTAGCTCTGTGCTGTACATGTGTAAAGCTAAGTGGTTTATGTCGTTAGCTGTTAGCGTGTTGAAGCTGTGTAGCTGTCGCTCTGTAAAGCTAAGTGCTTTTAGCATGTCAGAGCTGTGTAGTTGTAGCTCTGTGCTGTACCTCTGTAAATCTAAGTGGTTTATGTGGTTAGCTGTTAGCATGTCGAACTCACCTGCAGGAGCTGTGTAGCTGTCGCTCTGTGCTCAGGGTTCTTCACCAGGCACTTCTTGACAAAGTCTGTGAACTCGTCCGTCCATAGCTCTGGCTTGCGGAACGTTGGGGGTGGATTTGTTGGGATCATGAAAATAGCCTGGAAAATGAAAACTATATATTGATTTCCAGAACACTATATTTTTTAGACTAGCCTTGGTAAAAATCATTTTTGACATTTTTTAATCATTTATTAATATATCGGAAAATATATTTTTGTCCATGACCATTGTGGTAGATATGTAGAGAGGAATCATTAGAATAGCCTAAATAGCACAAAATAGCCTAGAATAGCACAAAAAAAGACCATACATTTCTCTCCCATCGCATGAGACAAAAGAGTCATTCCGTGTCAACTCAACCAGAGGCTCCCGCGACAAAATTTTGATTTTGTTCTAATTTCTCACAATGAAAGAACAACATATATGATGAACATTGGTAAAATAAATAAGCCAAATTTTGTTTAGTTCATCAGATATTGCCTATTTTAGCCTAGGGGGGTCATTTTGCACAATTGCACCTTAATTCTGGAGCATTTTGAGACACCTGGAATGGGCCTTTTTAGAGCAGGCAGACACATGGCTTGAGTTTTATACCCAGAAAAGTTTATACATATTTGGACTGTACCATTTCTTTACACCTGTGATACTTGGTTTGTCTGTACCAAGCCCTGGAAAATCAAAGAAAGCACTGTGCGCAAATTCGCGAGTGATTTTTAGTGAAGTTTGCGTATGAATTACTCCAAAACTCTTCAAGATGAGACACTAATTCTTTTTATACAAACTCAAAACCAACTTCTTACCGTATGGATGACGTGGCATAGCTGTCATTGGTGAAGATCATGATTTATAGTGGTCCGAAGTTGGCTCCAGCCAGAAAAGTGCCATTTTTAGCACTTTTCAGGGGGTACTTTTCTCAGAAGGGCCACACTTTGCAACCATAATTTTTTGTATGCTACAAGACTGATGTTTAAACCCCTACATATATAAAAGCTAGAAATGTAATATGCATCCTATGGATTTTATAGCATGTGTTTGATAATGGGGTTGTGGTAGTGTCTGATATCATTAATAAATTCATATTTGACTTTTCTGATCACCCTATACACTTATAATTGCTTTAGGTACTTTGTAGCATGCATTTGTTACAATTCCTGGCCTAATAATACGTGTATATATACGTGCCGACCTATGCTCACATAAGAGCCCGCATTAACAGGGCATTGCATAGCTGTAGCGCCACTGGACTACAAAGATTGCTGACTAGGGCCTACAAGGACTGTCTACCTGTGTTCACGCAAGAGTCAGTTTGTTACTGTATTCATCTGCTCCGGCACCACTGGACTGCAAGAAATGTTGTCCTGTAACAACCCTGCTAAACTGTAAAGCACTTTGAGCTGCATCTTGCATGTACAGTATGAACTGTGCTGTACAAGTTTATTATTATTATTATTATTATTATATTTGAGAACATTTTATTTTTTCTGCTTTTTATCACATTTAAGAACATTTGTAGGCCTTTATATATTAGCTAGACTTCTGCTGTATTTTTAGGCCGTATTAGGAGGTTATATGCTAACAGATGAAAGCTTGTGTATTCCCACAAGTTCCAGAAGGCAGAGAGTTTTGATACCTAGAAATTCCCATAACCCATAAAATTGTACAGTGGTTATGAAATTTCAGGGAAACCCCATACAGCCATAAATCCTATATAAGCTGGGTGTTTAGCAGGATCTGGTATTGATTGCTCTGTAGATTGTACATGCATACTGTCTTTAACTTGATCACAGATTCTTGTCACAAAATATTTGGACAGACACATGCCAGTATTGTAAAGTAGTGTTAGGTTACATTAGTGCAGAAAATGTATCAGTGGTGATTGAGATTTAATCTGAACTTTTTGGCGTTCTGAATATACATTTACACTTAATTATTGTTGTGCAGTATCTAAGTACTAATATAAGGACAAGATAGTTGCAGTTTGCCAGATATTTGGATTTTGTAAGATATATATCCTAAGTTTCTGTGAATAAATCATTAATATTGTAATTTGGGTCCCACATTAAATGGGAATTGGCTAATAAATGGTATACATGTTGGATATTGTTGTTGTTATTTACTTGGAAAAGGCTAAGCTTTTTTACTATAATTTCATTGCAGTTACAGCTTACTATGGACCATTTTAGGGTTTTTATCTCTGAAAACAAGAGTGCTTGGGTACTTCAAATAAACCTTGGGCGCTACCTCAGGAAAAAGCTTATGAAATCCATAGGATGCATATTACATTTCTAACTTTTATATATGTAGGGGTTTAGACATCTATCTTGTAGCATACAAAATATTATGGTTGCAAAGTGTGACCCTTCTGAGAAAAGTACCCCCTGAAAAGTGCTAAAAATTGCACTTTTCTGGCTGGAGCCAACTTCGGACCACTATAAATCATGATCTTCACCAATGACAGCTATGCCACGTCATCCATACGGTAAGAAGTTGGTTTTGAGTTTGTATATAAAGAATTAGTGTCTCATCTTGAAGAGTTTTGGAGTAATTCATATGCAAACTTCACTAAAAATCACTCGCGAATTCGCGCACAGTGCTTTCTTTGATTTTCCAGGGCTTGGTACAGACAAACCAAGTATCACAGGTGTAAAAAAAATGGTACAGTCCAAATGTGTATCAACTTTTCTGGGTATAAAACTAAAGCCATGTGTTTGCCTGCTCTAAAAAGCCCCATTCCAGGTGTCTCAAAATGCTCCAGAATTAAGGTGCAATTGTGCAAAATGACCCCCCTAGGCTAAAATGGGAAATATCTGATGAACTAAACAAAATGTGGCTTATTTATTTTACCAAAGTCCATCATATATGTTGTTCTTTCATTGTAAGAAATTAGAACAAAATCAAAAATTCGTCACGGGGAATTTTCTAAATTTTGGTTGATTTGAAATGGAATGACTCAAAATTAATTTAAATTCAAGAAGCACAACATCCCAAGCTTCTACACTTAATAATTTATATTCTTATGACTAGGCTCTGGGTCACTCACTTTTACAGTGACACTGAAACAGTCCACAGTCACAGTTAAAACCTTCCACTTAGTCATAAAATCTGCCATTCTCTGCAGAAGAGGCAGAGATAATACTCTTACGCTTAGTAATAGTCACGGAATGATGAGTTTTTAGAAAATCAACTTCTGTGAAGGAGTGAACTATAGAATTTGAAAAGTAGGAGGCTTCTCCATCAACAATCTCAGAAGTAAAGGATGCACTGGAAAAATGTACTGCATATTGCCCTGACCAGTAGTTCTTAACATTTGTACTGCCTGGCATGTACCCCCTGAATCACTATGCTCTGCTGTGTACCACCTGCACAGCACACAGCTTGCTATGCATATTTCTGCATAAACATTGCTGCATAGGCAAGAAGTTAACACATATTACATGGTAAAATAGAATGCCTTCAATTGTCACTGAACACATGTACATTGCACACTATACACATGTACAGTGAGATTGAAAAGCAACTCCTTCTCCATTGCAAACATGGTACATAATAATAATGCCATGGGAGAGGTTGAAAGCAAGATCTTTTTCCGCAAATATTCTTTCTGAACAACCTAAACTACTTTCATGCTGGCGAGAGCTGAGAACTTATTCACAGATTCACTTTGCTTTTGCTAGGATTTATCTATGTACCCCCCAGGGGTGCTCATACCCCAGTTTCACCTCCCCGGTGGCCTATACTTACTAACCTGGTAAACCAACCCCTCCTACTACACGTCATTTTATGCAGAGAGACTGCCTGTGCTGCATTCAGAAACGTTTACTTCCTAGAGGTGTAGACGCTGCTGAAGTTTAAAACGATTGAATCTGCCTTTATCCAATCGTCAGCGTCTGCTCGTGGTGTTTGCAGTTTAGCCTGGTTATAAGCCTGTCTATGCACTGCAATTCAAATGTAGCACACAAAGTCGACGTCACTGCTCACGAACACTCCCTCTATCTGCTGATTGGTCTGGTAAAGACTCGAATAGAAGAATAGAAGCAAACCCAGACTACCACTGTAGGAAGAAAATAATTGAGTCAAAGTGCATAGGCAGACTTATAGCCAGGCTATATATACTTACCCTCATGGGGTGGATGTCTGCGTAGGGAGGCTTGCCCTCTGCCATCTCTATGGCCGTAATGCCCAGAGACCAGATGTCTGCCACGCAGTTGTAGCCGATCTCCTGGATGACCTCCGGTGCCATCCAGAATGGAGTACCAATCACGGTGTTCCTCTTGGCCATCGTGTCCTATAGGGAAACGCACCCGGACACAAAGGGACAGGTCAGCCATTTTAAGCCTTGTACCTCATACAGAATATCACATCTGGGCTCAGTATCTGACTAAGTTATTACACCTTGTGTGAATTACATACTGCTACTAAATGGTAGGGACTGGTGTTGCTAACTTGTCCATGCCTTGCTAGAATGTAAACGCAGTATAGAAAGCCATCTTGTTCTTCATAAATCTGCTGGAAAACTGATGAACTTGCAGGCCTACTTAAGATGTTCTTTTACAGAGTCAGCTGTATCACATGACATATCCCATGTTATGGGGAAGTGAGTAAATAAAATGGCTAGTAGCGGGTGTCAAATTATTACTCCAAACCAAGTCATATATTCATGTATGTGTCCCTAATGTGTACAGTACTCGGCCATGTTACTGATATCCTGGCCATAAAGTAAGGTATTTCACTGGTAAATTACAACCAAGACTTCCTAAAAAAAATGGCAATGTGTTTGTTACTCATAATGACTCACCGTGAGTTGTCCAGCCACTCCAAAGTCAGCAAGTTTAGCGTGACCCTCCGTATTTAAGAGGATGTTTCCGGCTTTTATGTCTCTGTGAATCTTCCTCATGAAATGAAGGTACTCCAGGCCCTTCAGGGTGGATTTGAGGATGGTGGCAATCTCATCCTCGGTAAGCTGTTAACAATGCAGAGAACATAAGACAGGAAGATTACCATAACAGTCAATGTCACACTATGCAATGGAGACCTCTACATCCAACATCTTCTGCCCTTACCGTTTTGTTGCGCAGTCTAATGATGTCTGAAACAGAGCCAGCTCCACAGTATTCCATGACAATCCACAGATCAGTGTTTTTAAAATAGCTTCCATAATATTTCACTACGTAGGGGCTGTAACAGGTAGTCACAAGATGCAGCAGTCAATACACATGGCATAACGTCTACCTCAGCATTCATGTCATAAAGGAGAACAGGCGTAGTAGTATCACCAACCTGTCACACTGTTGCATGATAGAAATTTCTTTGATGATCTCCTGCAGATCCGACTCCACAGGCACCTGCTTGATGGCCACAACCTGCCCCGACTCCTTGTGGATGGCCTTGAATACGCTGCCATACGACCTGAGAAGCACATCAGAGACATTTTCAATTGTTAGTGGCTGGGGCTGTATAAGTGTGTGGTCATGTATTTCTGTGGTTGTTAGGGCCAAATGTCCTAACAACAACAGGAAAACTAGAAAAAAATGGACTTGTGAGGATATTATGATGGTCCTCACAACAGTGTTTTTTTTTTGCTCGTTTTGTTGTTACTGAAAAAAGTAAAAGTGCAAAAACATTTCTTTACTGACAGGTTAGGGTTAGGGATTGTTTTGGTCTGGGCACAGTTAAGCATTCTTTAGTTAGATATGAATGGGAGTCAATGTCCTCACAAGCATAGGAAAACAAACGTGTGTGCGACGTGCGTGTGTCGTAAAACGTGAGGACGTAAAACACATACAAAATCGCATGAGTTGCTTCGGGAGTTTTGCTTTCCTTTGTATTGCTATCCATACACCAAAAGAAAACTGTCAACGCCATTATTTAGACCGGTCAGCCTTACCCCTCTCCAAGCTTTTCCAAGACATCGAAGACTTCCTCTGGTTGCTTGGTTAAACTGTCCTCGCTGAGTTTCTTCAGTTTGCTACATTAAACAAGTAATATTTGTGATCAGTTTACTGTGTACAGTACCTCAAAGTGCTTCAAGAATTATTACATATCCTTCACATGAGACGTGTTAGTCAACATTAGCTAAAGAAAAACAGTATCACTTAAAGACATCACAAACATCTCAAGGTGCGTAACATTTGCTTGTTCCTGGTGGCATTGGGCGAGAAAAGGTAATTATCAGTTGAGACCAATGCTTCTTTTTAACAACAATTACTTTTCCTCTGTCTTAGTGATCTCTCTATGTATCTTCGATGGCCTACGTAGCTAACGTGCTACTTGAAATTCGATATAGCTACTTGCTAATGTTCACTGCAGCATACTGCCTAAACCAAGTTACAGAAAGCTAGTTAGCTATCCAGTCCCATAACAAACAATAATCCAGTTTCTTTACCCTTTAGGCGCAGGCTGCTCCATGGCTAAAATATACAGTGCTTCGATTAATTAAATATATCCTTCTAGAGTAACACTTCAATCAAAACTCATCGTAAGTTGTCAGACAGCTCTGAAAACACAGCTATTTACTTGACCGAGTTTCACTTCTAAATGCATTAGCTAAGCCTCTCTCTTTGCTTCAGACACCAGACTACGTGGAGACATTTTCCGTGTTTAGCAGGAAGGTGTGTGTATGCTGCCACCTTTTGTGTTGGAGTATTAACTATCCACAGAACGCGCCTCAACCCGCAACCAATCACTGAGCACGTTGTTGGAAGGTGACACAACGGAATACATGCGTTTTTGCTGGAATGGTACAACTGATCACAAAAACATAAGTTGTACATTGTTGTAAGAGGTAAGTAATGCGTTTTATAGAAATGTACATATCCCAAGTTACAGTGATTCATGGTTGTAGGTCTTCGTCTCAAAGTATAGCCACAAGTTTACCTCCTTAGTCATCTAGTTGTCTGAGTCGAGATAAAAAAAAACAGTTTTGTTTGCTAATATTAGCAAGCCAGTTTCGCATACACTATAACAGTCAAAGGGGCGAGGAAAGGTAACAAATTACATGTGATTATAACCCTTTCTTACTAGATAATTGTTTTATGTTAAGCTATTGGAAGCATCGTTCATTGTAGTGCAACAATTATTGAGGTTGCACTACATGTGGCTAATGCTAGCTGGCAAGATCATTGATCATTTACTGATAGCCTGGTTTAGAGTGTATTTCCTTTAACATTGTGTTTTTAATCAAATACGTTTTGATACTTAAACAAAGACTTATTGATACTTACTGCATGTTAAAATGAAACACATCTGTGTTCTTTTACACTAGACTTAAATCATGGATGCCCAGAAGGATGTACAACCACCGAAACAACAGCCCATGATATACATCTGTGGAGGTAATTCGTTTTGTGATCAAATGGCATGATCTGGCATCTTGATGTTGATGCTCGAAATGTCTCATGTATGTCTCATCTGAGTGGTCTTTTCTCAACTTAGAATGCCACACTGAAAACGAGATCAAGGCCAGAGACCCCATCAGATGCAGAGAATGTGGCTACAGGATCATGTACAAGAAGAGAACAAAGAGATGTATCCTTTCATGATTTGTTTGATTTTTGATTTAGAGGGGTATTCCTTTTAAGTTTCTGTGAATTTTGTGTAATTGTAAACACAATTTAAATTCTCCACAAAGCAGCATTTGTTCCTTCCTTTAGTCTACTCATGTCCTTGCTAATTCCTGCCCTGTCCACAGCTCATGGTAAGGTATATCCTATACATAGAGAGAGAGAAGGAAAATAGTACCACCACATATGAAGGTCTTGATATAGCACTTGGTATGGTATATGTGAAGGCTCTAGATAGCTGTGGATGTGTAATGTATGATGCAAACATACTTTATGATTGTTAATGTTCTTCTTGTTGCACCAAAGATTTCCTTAACTCTGTCTCCTCAGTGGTCGTATTTGATGCAAGATGAAACCACCCACCCCACATTACTCCCACTTGTCAGATTTTGTATTTTAGTTGTGTCAAATGTATAGTTTTTGTAAAACTATGTTTCTATAAAGACTGTGATGTTAAAAATGCTATGAATGCTAATGGTAATATGAAAGCCCTGCTTTACACTTAAATTAGGCATACATCTAAACAATTGATCATACATTTAAAATGAAGGTTCATTTGAACTAGGCCTCATGACCAGGGACTATGCTGTAACCTGCATTGCAAATAAAACTATTGTTTTTCTGAACATAACTTTGTTATGAGTGGAATGAGTCTTTGTCTTGGTTATTAGCTCAATATATCTAATGATTTATATGTGTTAAAGGTGGGGTGGGCAGTGAATTTTAGAAGCATTTTTTAACTATATTTCTCATAATCGTCTTTATGCACATTATCTGAGGTGGCCACAACGCTGTGGATACCCTGGGTAATTATATCCCTTACTCCGAATGAAATCAATAAATAATTTACCTGACTGCCTTCATACAGGCAGATCTCAATTAATTAGAATATTGTTGAAAACTTCATTTCTTTATTAATTCAATTCAAGAAGTGAAACTAATATATTGTATTGATTCTTTACACATAATGTGAAATATAAGACTGTGTTTGCTATAATTGATCATTACAGCTTACAGCTAAAACCCAGTATCTCATAAATGTATATTACATCAGACTAATACAAAATGATTTTTAATACAGAAATGTCAGCCTTCTTCAAAAGTATGTCTATGTTTCTGCCCTCAGTGCTTGGTTGGGCCTGCTTTTGCAGTTCACATTGCATTAAACACACAACAATAATTCACTGAGATTTCTGTAATCGGATGAAAGGAATGAAGAAGTAAGGAATGTCATTAGCCTTTGAATGGAATGTCATACACTGTCAGGAAAGAGTGTTCTTCTAATTTTGAGAAAATCAATGTAAAATACAAGCATAAAAGTACTTACATGTGTTCATTTTGCATTAGGACATGACAGAATTTGAGGTGCAGATCCCCCCCCCCCCATCTTGATGACAAAACCAAGAAAAAGGGGAATAAAACAAAAACAAGGCCAGTGTTGACAGACATGGCAGTGCCACTAGACAGACAGTAATTAATAAAAAATCTGCATTGTTTGTGTTTATGAAAACTGCACCGTTGATAAATAGGCCTGGCCCTATAAATCATCTGGCCTATTAATAGGAAACTAATATAGCAGTTCCAGCCATCAGCTGGTTGCTATGAGAGAGCCGTAGAGAGGGGGATAATTTCATTTGCCGTTAAGCTCAACATTAACATCTGCTTGTGAAAGCCAAAACTGAACTGCATACTGTATCTTTGAAGCTATACAAGACTAACACCAGAAGTAGCACATATGATGCAGCAAGCAATCTATTTGGTGTCTTTTCAGGGTATAATTTTCAAAATATATCTGAAATCTATTTTTCAAGCTTTTGTTATGTCTCATTTTCATTTTAGCATGGCTACCATGTATGATTGTTATCTTTGGCTACATTTTAACCACACTGAAATGAAAAGTAATTTAATCACATATGGACATATTGTACCATTGGTCGGGTTGTGGTTATAATTGCATAAATTATACACCAGCATAATAGTGTGTGCATTATAACACATTTAAATCCTAAATCTAGTAAATTAGCTGATTCAGCCCTAGAGAGAATGGTGATAATTTCTCCGAAGGCACTTCACATCAGGGATGGTGCTGTATTCATTCATCTGCTGTGTCTATTAGAATTCTCCTCTGATGGGTTTTTAATGAAAGGGAATCTCGGTGAAGTCCCTTCTTTGCTCTGCAACAAGATGAATGCAGTCTAAGTGAGTTTGTTGACTTAAATATTTTCTTACTTCAAAATCATAGTCATTGTCATTATATGGGTGTTATGCACAATTCTTGTTATGTTTGAGTACATATTAATGGCACTAAAATGAAAATATATGTTTACTATAACATATATTTAAAATCATCATTATAGTTACATATATGCATAATAAGGCAGTTAACGCCTACATCAATTGCATTCATGGCAAACCAATCCAACATTCTTAGAGAGAATGATAATATTTGGCCATTGGCAGTTGGTATCAGGCGTGGTGCTGTATCCATTCATGTGCTGTGCCTGTGAGAATTCTCCTCTGATGGCTTTTTGATGAAAGGGAATCACGGTGGATTCCCCCCATCGGCTCTGCAGCAAAGCACTGCATCAGCCCCTCCCCCCACCCTTCACCCCTTTGTGACATCACAGCTGCTCTGCTGTAGGGGGCGTGTCCTCCTCCCTGCTGATCCGATCGTGTGCTGCCAGAGGAGGAAGTGACAGAGAGGCTCTAGAGGAGGAGAGGAGGAAGCGAGGGAAGAGAGAGAGGGAGAGAGTGCTGACGCTGACGCTGACGCTGCTGCTGCTGCTCCTTCTGCGGACCGTGCAGCTATGGGCAATGCGCAGCAAGGGCCTCCAGGCAGAGGGGATGGAAGAGGAGGAAGCCAGCGGACTCAGCCCGGTACCCCAGGACAAGGCAGAGGCACTGGGGACGGCGCTCCGAGGACGGCCCCCGGAAAAAGTCCCATGATGAACGGCACTCAGGGGGATAATCAGAGCCACACAGCTGATGGGGGCAGTGCACAGATGGTGGTGGAGGAGGACAAGAGCTACCTGGACGCCCCCGCCGGGGCGCTCCCTCCCCCACTGGCCCGCCTCAAGAACGAGGGTAACTTCCTTTTCAAGAACGGACAGTTTGGGGACGCGCTGGAGAAGTACTCTCAGGCCATCGCGGGATGTGAGGAGGCAGGTGAGGTAACATCCATCCTTTCTGTTCACAGATACTAAAATAGGCCACACATAATGACTCAGTGTTGAGAGATCCTCAAATATACATAATGCCTTAGTGTGGAGAGACTGTAGTATTGTAAGTGTACTGTACTGTACTGTAAGTGTACATAATGAGCCAGATGTGCCTCAGAGGTCAATGTGAAACAACAGTATTTACTCTTAATCTAGTGCATCTTCTCTGAGGTAAATTATCAGGCATCTTGCCAAACTTATGGCAGAAAATTCACAGATCTGGGTGCTTCTCCTTCTCCTAATGAATCATAAGCCCTAATATTTCATTGACTGGACAGAATATAAAAATTGTTATCGAGAACTCTATTCGCCTGAAGGAGTGACACACCATGGCCAAACTTAAAAAAGGATGAGGAGGACACAGTGTCAGGTTCCCTGGTATTGAGTCTCCAGAGAGAAAAAGGGGGTATCGGGTAGAGGTTCACTTGAAGTGCGTGTTTATCTGCAAACCTTACTAAAGGCTGGCGTCTCCGACACAGGTTCTGTTACCGGGAAGAGCCAGTGAGCCAGCAGACAGACAGACAGGGGCTTTTAGAGAGTAGCCTGCATATGGTAGTGGCGCCATATCTCTACCATACGGCGTGAACTCGAACGTGAAATCAATTGCTGACTCACACACACAGACACACACACACACACAGTGCTCTGCTGGTCGTCATGTGACACCTGTCATTTCATCCAGAACAGCTTTCCAGCCAACTGGAGTGAAGATGGTGTAGGTCAGGTTACCTCAGTCAGTGATATAACTGTACATTTGACTGAAATGGTTTTCAATTTCAACAATATTTTAGTGTAAAACAATGAATATCATTTATCACACTTGCTACCTCAGTGAGAATTCATCAGCACCTAACAAGAAGCATCTAAATCTGCTTTCAGTATTGAAGTGATGACTGTTTTGGTGGCTTTGTTCATGCTTTTCAGGTATTGACAGCCCAGAGGACCTGGGGATCCTCTACTCCAACAGAGCAGCTTGTTACCTCAAGGATGGCAATAGCTCAGACTGTATTGCGGATTGCACCAGGTCAGCACACCACACAACAACAACAACAACAAGAAAAACAACCACAGGGTTTGGATGATGGCTGAGTTGCTCTGCTTTTCTCTCAGGGGAGTGCTGCTGCAGAGTGCTGACAACATGCTAGCAATGCTAACAGTAATTCCTGTCAGTTTGGTACGCAGTTGTGTCTGCTGGGGATTAGCGCTCATGAGCTTTTACGTTTAGCGCTAAGGAGATTAGCAAACAAAGAGTCCAACTGTCACAGAGGGAGGACGAGGCTCACTGAAACTTGTGTGGTGTGGAGTCTTTTAGTTCGCTGAAATATATGTCTGAGGCAATTAAGGAAGATATAATGTTTATTAAAAAGACTCATGGCACAATTAAAGACATACACAAACAGGGCATACACATACAACATATACACACACCAGACACACATACACAAAAAGATTAAAATATATACAGTTGTTTGTTCCAGTATCTCCAGAATATAGAGGAGGACCGTGTGTCACTTTGTATTCGGTCAGACATTACAACTCCATTACTGGACTCAGTTAACCTACACATAAATTTATGTATAAGGTTCCTGAGTAAGTCCTAAAAAGCGGAAACACCCCCACATACATCACAGTAGATGTGTGTTCAGGGATGCTGCCAGGAGGGGGACCATTAGGACCATTTTAAGGGCTTAGCATTACATTGACAGGTGCCTTGGAGGGCACTTGGAGAATTTTGTATTATTTTATTCGGCCCCAACATTTCTGCCATCTTCCCTGATGTACATACTTGACATCTCAAAGAACTTACAGTGTGGAAGATATTTTTTTTCAGTATCCTTCTATTCTCCTTGATAATCAAATATGTTACAGTTTATGCCTTCCCCAGACAGACAAGTTTAAATTTAGTCAAGTATTTTGAATGTAATCACGTGAACTGTAATCTTCAGCTGTGTAGTTTAGGTAGTTGTGATGGAAGATACATATTTTTTGTATCAGTCTATTCTCCTTGATGATGAAATATGTTACAGTTCATGCCTTGCCTAGACAAGTGTGAATTCAATCAGGTATTTAGAATGTAATCACATGAACGATAATCTTTAGCCACGTAGTGTAGGTAGTTGTGATGCGGTTGCTGAGTTAGCGTGCGTTACATTGCGTCCTCGCTGCTATTTATGAATGGGTGAAAGCCTCTTGTGGGGTAATCAGCTGTGGTGAGGTCATCCTCAGGTGTGGCTGGTTCAGACAGCACGGTCAGGACACTGGCCCTATCCTCTTTAGTCCCTCCTCCCCTCAGCCAGCCCTGCTGACCCAACCAGAGTGCGTGTGCGTGTGTGTGTGCATGTGTGTGTGTGTGTGTGCATGTGTGCATGCATGAATTTGTCCTTGTGTGTGTGTATGTGTAGGTGGGTATCTTTGCATGCATGTGTGTTTCTGTGTGTGTGTGTGTGTGTGTGTGTGTGTGTGTATGTGTTTGTGTTAGGACTTCTTATAAACACACAATAAAAAATTGCAACTAGGGTGGGGTGAAAATGTACGATGGCAATGAACCACAATATTTTGCAACATTTCTGCTTAGGACAGCTACACTGTCTAAAATATACAGTCATTGGTTACTGGTGTGTATGTGTGTGTGCCTGTGTGTGGGTGCCTGTCTGTATATGTATGTGTGTGTGCATGTACGTGTGTGTGTGTGTGTGTATGTACGTGTGTGTGTTTGCGCATGTGTGTGTGTGTGTGTATGTATGTGTGTGTGTTTGCGCATGTGTGTGTGTGTGTGTATGTATGTGTGTGTGTTTGCGCATGTGTGTGTGTGTGTATGTATGTGAATGTGTTTGCGCACATGTGTGTGTGTGTCTGTGTGTATGTGGTCTTTCCTTAGTTAACTGTTTGTCCCCCACCCCACCCACCCACCCATCTCTCCCTCAGGGCCCTGGAGCTGCAGCCCTTCTCCCTGAAGCCCCTTCTGCGGCGGGCCACGGCGTACGAGTACCTGGAGCGCTACCGCCAGGCCTACGTCGACTTCAAGACCGTCCTCCAGATCGACGTCAGCGTGCAGGCCGCCCACGACAGCATACACAGGTGGGGTTTGCAGACATATTTGGATCAACTAGACAGCAGTGGTAGCCTAGCAGTGGGCAGTGGTAGCCTACAGGTTTAGGTCTCAAATCTGTACCCGCAGGATTGCAGGTTCGAATCCCGGGTTGCCAGTAGTGCCACCGAGGTACGCTGAGCAAGGTACTGTCCCCATACACTGCTCCCCGGGTGTCGTTGTCATGGCTGCCCCCTGCTCACGTGTGTGAGATGGGTTGAATGCAGAGGTGAATTTCGTTGTGTGCACTGTGTGCTGTGCTGTGCCATGTAATCACAATGACAAAAATGGGACGTTCACAGCACTCAGAGAGCACAGACCTGCCAACTAAGGCATGCCTTTATTTCCCAGTAGTCCTTGAAAAGAATCCTTTAAAAATTGCTGAATCCAGACGGTGATCTGGAACAATACCAAAATCTAAATAACTTCTTCAAACACTGGCCCATTTCAGTGTTTCCAGAAAATTTCATGAAAATTCATTCATATTCTTTGGGTAATGTTGCTAACTAACAAACAGCCAAACAAAACGCTGACAAAAACATAACCTTCTTGGCAGAGGAAGTTACAATTACTCGTACACTCGCTTGAGGGCATAGTGTAGGATCCTGCTCATCCAATACAAATTGGTCCTTGGAGGCCTTAAGCTTTCTGTTCTATGTGTGCGTTGAAAAAAGCTCTGTCACTTTTACTACTGAATTTAGGCTTAACTTGAGATCTCAAATGAATCTATTTTTCTTCTCAGTCTATCCTGATCTGGTCTTATTTGTCCGAAGGGTACCTTGAAGAAACTGGTCATATTTCAAAAAGAGCTAAGTAAAAAAAAACAACAACAAAAAAACGGATGTGACGGCTGTACAATTCACTTGTAGTAGTACAATTTTATAGAGTTTATATAACTATAATAAAGTGATGCAGTGCAGTGTCTCAGGTAAGAATAATGTGCTTACAAAAGGAGAAAACATCCACACACCAGAATATGCTCTCAAAATGTCCACACACCAGAATATGCTCTCAAAATGTCCACACACCAGAATATGCTCTCAAAATGTCCACACACCAGAATATGTTCTCAAAATGTCCACACACCAGAATATGTTCTCAAATGTCCACACACCAGAATATGTTCTCAAAATGTCCACACACCAGAATATGTTCTCAAAACGTTTTGTTTTTGGAAGGAAAGACAGACAGACAGACAGAGAGAGGGAATATTAAGGTGTGTGTGATATTTTAGGACCACCGAGCTCTTGACTGAGCAGGACAGTGTGTGTGTGTGTGTGTGTGTGTGTGTGTGTGTGTGTGTGTGTGTGTGTGTGTGTGTGTGTGTGTGTGTGTGTGTGTGTTATTACAAACACCTATAGTTCACCCTACAGTACACCAACGGCTTGCCACAAACACTACAGTTACCCAAAACTACAGAAACAAAAGAAAACAAAACTAGCTCTCTTACCTGTCTAGGGGTCTTGTCTACGCTAGCTAGGACTGTGGTTTGTAACTTGCCTGGCGTGTCTGTGCTTAACTTGGACGTGAAACCAGTATCAGTGGTGTATGTGGTGATGGGTGCAACTAAACCTGAGAAGACTGCAGGAGGGCAGCTCACTGTAAGCAGACACACTGTGACCAGTCCAATCGTCGCCCCTGTAAGCGACCAGTCCAAACCCCGGTTTTCTCAGTTCAGTTTTCTTCTCGAGGCGACAGTATCCAAAAAAAACCCAATAACTAAACACAAAAGGACAAACGTGGAAAATGTTGTTTCTGATTTGTATCTCTTCTGTGGCACAGGAGACAAAATGGTGATTCTCTTGGCTCATTTAAGTACGCACACGTGGGTGTCTGTGAGAGAGAATATTAAAGTGATGAGGTGTGTGTGTGATTGTTTGTTGTGTTTGTATGTTATAATATTCTAGGATCACCAAGCTCTTGATTGTACACAACGGTGTGTGAGTGTGTGTGTGTTTGTGTGTGTGTGCACGTGCACACACGTGTGTGTCTGTGAGAAGGAATATTAGAGTGATGAGGTGTGTGTTTGTATGTTATAATATCCTAGGATCACCAAGCTCTTGATTGAGCAGGACGGTCCTAACTGGCGGGAGAAGCTTCCGAAGATTCCTCTGGTTCCCCTGTCAGCGCAGCAGCACCGGCGGGACGAGCCCAGCGAGGAGCAGCTCAAGGCCCGCGCAGCCAGGAAGGCCGAGGAGGAGGGTCAGTCTACTTGTGTACCATTTTAGAGGGGGCATCCTTAAAAGCAACACTTAGTAGTTTTCGTCTTTGGTCACCCTACAGGTTGGAAGCAGAACTGCCTCTCATTCGAACTACAATAAGATGGTCCGCTTCTCTAAAAATACTTAGTGCAGTTATTGCCCATGGAGGGCGGAAAAGCCAATTCAGAAGTGCCTTTCACTCAGTTACACCCAGTCAGATGCATCAAAACTTTACCACTAAAGCTGTCCCATTTCAAAGACCATGGTCTTGGTTGGCTATATACTTGTATCAACCATGTCTCTTCTAAGGATGCATCCCTTAAATACATAGGCACTTCTTACTCTACCTGTGTCCCAATTCAGGGCTGGCACCCTTCAAAGGCTGCATTCATTGGTCAGATTAATTTTTGGGTTAGATGCATCACAACTGCACCACCAAGCTGTCCCATTTGAAAGACTTGGTCTTGAATGCATGGTCTTGGTACCCTCATCCACCAGGTTCTCATAAGGATACATCCCTTGAAGTACACAGGCACTTCCTATTCTATTTGTGTCTCAATTGCTGCGTTTGTGGGTCACATGCATCACAACTGCACCATTAAGCTGTCCCATTTTAAAGACTTCACTGTATACTCTGGCAAATGCATGGTCTCAGTGGTCTATTTACATTCATCCATCGTGTTCTGGGGGAGTCACGGGCTAGCGGTTAAGGCATCGGACTTGCAGCCAAAGGGTCACAGGTTACACAGATGCCCCACACTGAACCGTGAGCTCACACGTGTGATGGGTTAAATGCAGAGGTTCAGTTTCGTTGTGTTCACTGTGTGCTGTGCTGTGCTCTGTGATCAAAGTGACAAATGGGAATCACTTTCATTTCACTTTTCACTTCATAAGGATGCAGCTCATGAAATACACAGTTTTTGACATTAGACAGCGTCGTCATGCTGTTGCGGTGTGCTTAGTTGGCAGCCCCTTAAATGAGACACAGTTATGTCTGGGTAAAAGCACATGTGGATGTTGAATTATACTTCATTAATGTGTGGGAGGAAAAATACTGGGCATGACATGCCACCAGAGCTGAACAAACCGGCTTGAGAAAGTAAAAGTCCTGCCACGTATTCCTTCTGCCTGTGCTCCTAACACAGGTGATTTCACTAACTAGCTCATCTGCCTGGCTGATGAGTGGTGCTAATAATGATCAGTTGATTAAGTGAATTGGCTGGAAAAAATATGTGGCAGGACTTTTACTTTCTGAACCCGGGATGTCCGCCTCTGCATGCCACAAACCTCATGCCAGGGCATGAGCTATGTGCTATATCACAAGAAGCCGGAATACATCACACTTAGTAGTATCCTGTCATTTTGCATACAGTGCATGTACAACTTATTTTTGGACGGTATCCAGCCAAAATGTGCCACAAACTATATAACAGACTATTTTACAGTATCTTTACAGAATCTTTAGATATAACAGACTATTTTAGACTATTTTACAGTATTTTAGATATTACAGACTATTTTAGACTATTTTACATTATCTTTCCAAAAGACACCACAGGCTATATAACAGCTCAGGGAAATGAGTCAGAAGCGGCAGAACGTATTCAAATTCGAAATGATTAATCGCCTCCTGGAGTGCAAGTTGTGTTTCGAGCCTTAAATGAGTCCTAAGTGACATAAATGGACGCCAGCATAACCCGCCGCCACTGTAAAGCTACCCCCAGGTAAATTAAACATTAAACACAGTCAGGTGTAAACCAAGTAAGCTGTTGATGTCATGGAACAAGGCAGATCATGTTTCAGCCCTTCTGTGAAAGCTGTCATATGGCCCATGACTAGCATGTATTGGCTAGAAGGATGAATAACACAAAATATATTTTTTGCAAATGTCTTCCTTTTAGAAATCTGTTTTAAAGATTTAAAGTGTTAATTAATGTGATCCTGTGACCTGTTCTATTTAAAACATGGTGACTGTGCATGTTGTTCTTCAAGTCTGATGCAGAGCAATGTGCTCAAAATGTCACTTGGCTAGGAACTTGAATCAAAGATCTTTTAAGGGATATTTAGGGAGCTATTTAATGACTTGGGGAGAGGTATGGAGAGAGAGATGGGGAGAGGCATAAAGAGTAGCATGAAAGAGCCTGGATAGCTAGCTGATCTCTGGTCAGGTGAGGCCCTAGGGCTTGGCCTTCTGGCAGTGATGCTGGCAGTAAAACTTTGCCTCAAACTATGACTCTCCATCGATGCATCAATGGTAATAAGACCTTGATTCTGATTTCTAACCATCATGCTGACTGAGTCTCTAAATGTACCTGTAGTAAATGATTTACTATCAGCTGTGATGTATCCCATAACACCATGTATCAGTAGGACAAATAATACAGTTTGAAATGTGGTATACGACATCTACAGTACATTAGTCTACAGGTGAATACAGGCTGAATTGAGGGTGAAACTGATAGATGTACATTTGTGTTTGCCCATAATCAAGCAGAGTGTGTCTGGCTTGCTGCCAACCCCAGTGCTCTGTGGCTACACAGCATTATCCATATAAGGGCATAGATAATGAGTTTAGGATGCTCACAGTGTGAATGGAAAAGATAGCTAAATGTCATGTCTGATATTCAGTGCTCTGCTCTCTCTCTCTCTCTCTCTCTCTCTCTCTCTCTCTCTCTCTCTCTCTCATTCTTTTATTTTTGCTGGTATAGCCAGGAAAGCTGAAGTGCGCTTCAATTCGCTGAAGAAGGAGGGGAATGACATGGTGCGGCAGGGCCGCTTCCAGGATGCCCTGGAGAAATACACTGAGTGTCTGCAGATCAAGCCAAACGAATGCGCCGTGTACACAAACAGGTACGAGCAGCTGTGCTATAGACAACTGCACACATATCGTCATCTCTGTCGGTCCCCTGACATCAGTTAGGATTCTGACATGACAAAAGACAATACCTATACCTATACTTTTCAGGAAGCCCTTAGCACAGACATAAGCAAGGGTGCTGGGACTCCAAGAGCCTTGCACTGACAGGGGACCGTTGCATGATAATCACGATTTTTACCTCTGCCAAAGAGGTTATGTTTTTGCTGACGATTATCTGTCTCTATGTTTGTTTGTTAATAATAAGTCAAAAAGTCATGAAGGTATCGTGTAGAAATTTCGACAGTATGTCGGTATTATTACTGCCTCAAGTTGATTTAGTTTTGGGAAGAAATCTACTACTTGGCGGATGTGTGTGCTCTCTGTTACATTGCGTTACGTAATACTGTAATGCTTTTCACCCACAATGTTTAGCAGAGGCCCTGGATCTAGGAAAAAAGGAAGCTAGATACGCAGTTGTTATTTTCTATTGCCGTTCCTCTTTCCTCCTACCCCTCTCGCACACTTAAAGCCTCCTTCTCTACACCCCCCCCCCCCCCCCCCCCATCATGTTCTCATCAGCACTCTGCTGAGGCATAAGATGGGGTTGGGTGGGGGTGTGGTGTTGTGTGTGTGGGGGGTGTTTCTTGAATAACTTGAGTCATCAGTTCCTCATATGAAGTCCTGGCAGGCACGAGTGAGTGACTGACTGAGTTTGGCCTTCGGCATGTGATTGTGCTGAGTTCTCCTAATGTGCTCTATCGATCGCTGCCCTGACCACTCAGGTTTACGTCTGTCTCAGTCTCTCTTTCTCTCTCTCTGTCTGTCTCTCTGTCTCTGTCTCTGTCTCTGTTACTCTCTCTCTCTCTCTCTGTCTGTCTCTCTGTCTCTGTCTCTGTTACTCTCTCTCTCTCTCTCTCTCTCTCTGGCTGTTCTTCCGAGGCTGTCATTACTGTTTTGTGATGCCCTTTTTCCTCTAGTTTCATTTGCTTCTTTTAATGGTGGACCTTACCTTATTACCTTTTCACATTTTTTAATAGTAAACAGTCAACTACTACTATTAGGCACTGTACAGAACTGCAGGTTATTTATTGATTATTATACTACCCATTAATAATTAAAGGTCCCTTTATAGAAGTTGGAAGTTAAGAGATATGTGCTCTGACTCCTCTCTCTCTCTCTCTCTTTCCCTCGTTCTGTCTGTCTCCCTCCTGCTCCCCCCTTCTCCTCTCCTCTCCTCTCCTCTCTTCTCTTCTCTTCTTCTCTCCTCTCCTCTCTCAGAGCCCTCTGCTACCTGAGGGCAAATCGCTTCCAAGAGGCCAAGCAAGACTGTGACTCTGCCCTGGAGATAGAGCCAGCCAATAAGAAGGCGTTTTACAGACGAGCGCTCGCCCACAAAGGCTTGAAGGTGATCCTGGCACTGCAGTGTTTCGCAAAGAACATCTGTAACAGGCATTTGGATTAGCGGGGGAATGGGGCAAAATTAATGGAAATTTTTTATGGATTAACTTTTTTTTTAGATGTTTTTTTGGGCTTGTCCACCCCAGCCCATCTCCCTGTTAGTATCTCTTGTTGTTTCCCGATCTGTACCACCTACCCAATCCGTTCTGCACATATGCAAAATGATATTGCCTGTCTGATCTGTATCGGTTTATAGACATTGTGATTATGTGTTGTCAATGCAAGCACTAAATAAACTATTGATTAGAAAACTGCTGTTGAAAACTGTTTGATTCCAGATACTCTGTAATTCCCGCACATGTGCAGAATGGATAAGGTAGGCAGGTCGGATCGGGTACTGACATCTCTGTTCATCTCCCCCCTCTCCCCCCACAGGACTACCTGGCGGCCAGTACTGACCTGCAGGAGGTGCTGCAGCTGGACCCCAACGTGCAGGAGGCCGAGCAAGAGCTGGAGCAGGTGACCCTGCTCTTCAGACAGAGCCTCATGACCAACACACAAGGTCAGCAAACATCACACGCACACACACACACACACACACACACACACACACACACACACACACACACACACACACACACACACACACACACACACACACACACACACACACACTCAGAGAGACATACATGACACATTTATGTCATGTATACCCCGTCACACACGCACACTCTGTGTAAATCATTTGGTAGATTTAGGCTACAGAGCCTGATGACCAACACACAAGGTGAGCCAACATCACACACACACATACACGACACATGCATAACACCCATATGCAGACACGCACGCACACTCTGGAAAAATCATTTAGTAGATTTAGGCTACAGAGCATGATGACCAACACACACAAGGTGAGCAAACATCACACACACACACAAACACACACACACACACAAACATACACGACACATGCATAACACACACATGCAGACACGCACGCACACTCTGTGGAAAAATTATTTAGTGGAATAAGGATACAGACCCTGATGACCAACACACAAGGTGAGCAAACATCACACACACACACAAACACACGACACGTGCATAACATATATAAGCAGACAGACATGCACAATCAATGTGGAAAAATCAATTAGTAGACTTGGGCTACAAAATACCGTTCCTTTTACTGCATTACAAAACTATGTTGCACTGTGGTACTTACTGGGGTTTTGAAAGTTTATAAAACGACTTTGCTCTACAACAGTGTAAGATTATAAAACTCCACATTATATTGTATGGGCCACAGGATTCTTTATATATTTGAACTTTTATCCTCTCAGCATTACCATCACACACGGGTGTGACAGTACGCCTTTGAAGGTTAAGCTGTATATTACTTCATTGTGAAATCTAAGAGCCCAGATTTGAGTTACATGGTTACACAAGAGTATAATCTGTGTGTGTTTGCTCTGATCTCACAGGTTGAGGTGAGACTGTGGAGCTTGACTGTTGGACTTTGGGGAACAAGTTGGGCATGTGTTGCTTCAGAAGGAGGACAGACCTATTTGCTTTTACCAGACTGAAAGAGACCGCTTGCCTGGCCTAGCTGTTGTCACAGCAGGGTCT
>CM050201.1:10365000-10377500 GCA_027475355.1 Coilia nasus | reverse complement strand
GCTCCCCCACCAAGCCCACCTCCGCCACTGCTACTGTGGGCGCTGGGGTCTGCCTGGCTGTGCTCCGGTTCGGGTGGAGGGCTCGCTGATGTGGGCCCCCCCCCGGCAGGGTGTCTGGAGCAGCTGGGGGCCTCGTGATGGTGCTGGTGCTGGTGGTGATGATGATGATGGTGGTGGTAGTGGTGGTGGTGATGGTGATGGGGGCAGCAGGTGGGTCGGCAGGCGTCCACGTCCGACCCCCCCAATCCCCCTCCTCCCCCGCCCCCTCCACCGCTGAGCTCGGAGAAGTGGCTGCAGTGCGAGTCGGCCACGGAGGGCAGGCTGCCGCTGAGGGAGGGGGGCGAGGGGGAGGGCGAGTCGGGCTCGCTGGAGTGGGTGCTGCGCTGATCCAGCAGATGGGCGTCTAGATCGTCACCTCCACCCCGTGCCCCCCCACTTCTCCTCGACCCCCCACCCCCTCCACCACTGCTGCTCCTCTTCCTCTGCTTGCCCTTGCTCTTCTTCCCCAAGGACGCCTCCTTGGCTGGGCGGGTGGAGGTGGAGGAGGAGGAGTGGGGGCACCCTGAGGAGCAGTAGCAGCCCCCTACTCCTCCTCCTCCTCCGCTACCCCCTGTGGCCCCACTACCTCCTCCGCCTCCTCCTCCAGAGCGTCCGGTGCTGCCGGCGTCGTCCAGGCTGCTGCTGCCGCTGTGGTGTCGCAGCTTACAGCGCTTGGACTCCACGTCCACCTGCACCTCCAGACTGCCCTCCCTGCTGAAGGAGCACACACACACACGCACACACAGACAGACACACACACACACACGCACACACACACGCACACACACACACACAGTTACAGATACATACACACACACAGACAAGACACATTACATTACATTACACTTACTAGATATATTAGTCACTTATCTTATTACGTTACTCGCTTCAATTACTACATTGTCAACAAAGGTTTTCTTAATACTAGGCATGCGTGTGTGTGTGTGTGTGTGTGTTCCCTCACCTGTCGAGGGGCATGTATGCGTTGAGGATGGAGCCGGCCATGGCTTTGGTGCTGGCGTTGTCACTGATTGTCCCCAGGCTGACCGTCCCCGACTCCCCACTCAGACTGCAGCGCTCCTTCTGCACGTCCGCCTGCACCTCCAGCCTACACACAGGGACATAAGGGGTTAAACACACACACACACACACACACACACCTTCTTCTGAATATCTACCTGAACCTCCAGTCTACACACAGGGACATAAGGGGTTAAACACACACACACACACCTTCTTCTGAATATCTACCTGAACCCCCAGCTTACACACAGGGGCATGGGGATAACACACACACGCACACACACACACACACTAACTAGAGGTCTCATTCTGAACATCTGCCTGCTCCTCCAACCTTCACACATGGACATGGGGTTTAACACACACACACACACACACACACACACACACACACACACACACACACACACACACACACACACACACACCCACCTCTTCTTGCATTTCAACAAGGGTAAATATAGGTGGTCCACTGATGCAGGCAAATTGGGACTCTAGTTGCTTGACGAACAAAAACATCCCAATCCTAACTGGATCTTCTCAAGGGCCCGAATCACCCCTCTGGGCTGGCCCGATAGTGAATGAGTGAACATTTCGGACTGGACCTAAGTTCTGGAGCCCTGACGTGAGGGTCCCGACTCACCTGTTAAAGCAGTTGCCCACGGTGCTGCCCGAGAGGCTGCCGGTGATGCTGGCCCCGGCCAGGGCCATGGTGCTGGCGTTCTCGCTCAGGTTGTCGCGCATGGCCCCGATGCGCTCCATGTGGCTCCCGCTGGCACTCAGGCTGCCCGTCAGGCCGCCCACGCTGCCCTCGCCCAGGCTCGGGTTGTGCCGCGTCTCCGCCACCGATGTGGTGTCTGATGGGGCACACACACACGCACACACACACATGCGCAAGAGAAACAGCTTTAGTTGGAGGAGAACATGGGGAATGTTGGATGTGACAGAGAGGGACAGGGAGAGAGAGAGAGAGAGAGAAAGTGAGGGAGAAAGACAGAGTGAGGGGGAGAGAGAGAGTGAGGGAGAGAGAGAGTGAGAGAGAGAAAGAGAGAGACAGACAGAGGGAGAGAGACAGAGTGAGAGAGTGAGGGAGAAAGACAGAGAGTGAGAGAGAGAGAGAGAGAGAGAGAGAGACAGATGGAGAGGGAGAAAGACTAAGAGAGAGAGAGTGAGAGAGAAAGACAGAGTGAGTGAGAGAGAGAGAGAGAGAGATGAAGAAAGACAGAGTGAGGGGGAGAGAGAGAGTGAGGGAGAGAGAGAGTGAGAGAGAGAAAGAGAGAGACAGACAGAGGGAGAAAGACAGAGTGAGAGAGTGAGGGAGAAAGAGAGAGAGAGAGAGAGAGAGAGAGAGAGAGAGACGGAGAGGGAGAAAGACTAAGAGAGAGAGTGAGAGAGAAAATTATATTATGTGTTATTTCAGTATCTCAAACACACTGAAACCCCAACAGTGAACACTGAACAGTGAAAACATAGCAAAGGCCAGTGTGACACAAGAGTAGGATGATGTAGGGCATGTATTGGTTCTATGCACGTAACCCAGGTCATCTCACTACCTGGCTTCAACACCTGGCTGGAGAGTCAAAGTAAGGAAGGGCTGATGGTACAAAAACTCCTGAGCCTGAACGTTTGCTACACTCGGTCTAGCTAACTACTGTTTGGAATAAGATTTGATAAACAAACATTAGTAAAAAGTCAGTCCCCTGGATTCAGGATCCTGCGGTCACAGGTCCGACACTTTAACTGCTAGGCCACCACTGCCTCTAACTTGACTAACGTTATGCTAACATCACACTTCAGTAAGGGTTGTTTGTTAGATTTGGTTGAGAGCAAAAGCTGGGTTCCTCGTATTAGACCTCTCTGGGCAACTCAAACGTGACAACATCCCAGCATTAACGAGCTTTTCCTATAAAATATTCTCAATGCAGGCCTATAAGACCTATCTTTTTGTCTCGCTGATAAACACCGCCAAGCCTGAATTCAAGCCTGAATTTGGGGCAGTGGCGGCCTAGCAGTTAAGGTATTGGACAAGGTATTGAACGCAGGTTTTGTTGTGTACACTGTGTGCTTTGTTGTGCAGTATAATCACAACGACACTGAGTGCTGTTTGTTGTTGTTGTTGTTTAGGTCGGTGCCTGAATACTATCTGCCCTGCAAATGAGCTGATTTCTTGACTAGCTGCAGCAAACATGTGGAATGGCCTTCTACTCTCTGAGGCCAGATTACCACTCAAGAGAGAGAGAGAGAGAGAATATTAGGAAACACTATCTGCATTAAAGAAGAGGAAGCAGGAAAGGAGGTGAAAGAGCACACAAGGGGAAGAGAGAAAGAGAGAGAAAGAGAGAAAGAGAGACAGAGAGAGAGAGAGAAAGAGAGAAAGAGAGAGCGAGAGAGAGAGAGAGAGAGAGAGAGAGAGAGAGAGAGAGACAGTTGGAGAGAAAAACAGGGGGAGGAAAGGGGGAGGAAGGAGAGAGAGAGAGAGTCTCTTCTGAAATGTCAGCTGACTGCATTATGTGAGTAAGCAAATACTGGAGACAGATTCACCAGCAGAGGGAGCCAGAGTTCAGCCAAGCTCTCCGTGTGCAGTTAAAGGTAGGGTAGGGTTTGAAAGTATACAATTCAAAAGTCAAAAACCCCTTTCTTCTGACTCCGTTTCATTTTTATGTGTGAGGGGATTTTAGCAATTGTGCTCCAGGAAAATATCTCCTACCCTACCTTAAAGGGTTATGAACATGGCCAAAAGCATGGGAAGCTAGTGGGAAGGACAGCTGTGTTTGTCTGTCTCTCACATGACAGTATAGTACTATGTAAAGTTATTTGAAGGTCGTTTTATTATTTATTATTATTTTATTATTTCATCATCATCATAACTATATATTTCTATTTGTCAAATTCCTTCCTTGTATATGTAAGTATACTTGGACGATAAAACTGATTGTGATTATACCTGATTATAGCAAATGAACAGTGATGTTTTGATTTGGAAAAGTCAAAAAAGAGATGAAGAAGTGATTAAAGACAAATGGCAAAGAGAGATAATGGAGGCCTGCTCACCTGTGGCCACCGCCCCGCTCCCGGCGTTCATGTCATTCTCATCGTCAAACTCGATCCTGACGCCTTTGCCGTTCCCCGCCGACACGCCACACCCCCCGCTCCGACACAGAGAGATGGGCACCACGCCATACACGTACGCCAACATGATAGGCACACCAATACCTGCGCGTGCACACACACACACACACACACACACACACACACACACACACACACACACACACACACACACACACACACACACACACGGGATAGAAGATCAGATCACTGCTCATGTTTCCTTTTTCTCCTCAAGTCTTGACCTCCTCTTAACCCTTGTCAGTTTTATTTTGCAAGGATTTGGTTGTGGAATGATTGTGTGTGTGTGTGTGTGTGTGTGTGTGTGTGTGTGTGTGTGTGTGTGTGTGTGTGTGTGTGTGTGTGTGTGTGTGTGTGTGTGGACTGTCTGAGCATGCTCACCAACAGTCACTGCCGCCACCACTGGTGACACAATGACAGACAAAGTCACTCCGCCAGCAATGACAAGGTTCCTCTTGTGCTTGGAAATATCCTTCCCCTCATAGCGGTTATGTATCTGTCAACATAAGGTATTAAACATTAACAAGTGTCATTTTACAAAATAGCTTGATATTGTAACCCTGTAAGTTGGGTGAGAGCGATTACCACTCCAATAATTATACGGAGACGTGGAAGAACAGGTTACAGTTACTGAATAACATTCAATTTATTTTCGCACAACTGACAACTTTCAACATACAACTTCTGAGGTAAACTTATTCTCTGGAATTTCCGGATAGAGGAGTTGCTAAACTTCCCCCTCGGTGACCATTTCCCCTGGAACCCCAAACCATTAACATGCATTCATAACGCTGTGGAAATAAAATACAAACATTTCTCTTCAGCAGAACAAAATAACACAATGGCATAGAACTTCAAAATAAATTAATAAAATAAATTCAAAATAATATAATATATAATATGGAATATACTGTTACAATATGAAACTAGTCACAGAACAAGATTCGTCCAAATTGTGCAGGTCATTGGAACTTTCTAGAATCCTGTAGCGCAGATACCTTTGATCTTCCCTAATCACCAGCAATCCACTCAGACTCTTCCAACCTGTTCTTACTGACGGAAGAGGACACGGTATTGTTCACTGATAAGTTTCACTGATATGTCCTCACGGGCTTCGCTGATGCAGTGATTATGAGAGAGGAGAAGAGTACATACTCTCTTTTCCAAGTGACTCTGAGGTAGATTGCAAATAAGCCAATTTGCCAAAAAGTCAGCGCATTCCTTTTGAAGCTAATGAAATACAGAATATATTGCTTACAAGTTGACAATAACCAGGTTTACATCCAACTTGTTAATATATATGTTAGTTGTCTGAACAAAGAAATCCTCACTTGCAAACACTCAACATGCATTAATCTTTTAATAAGTAGTCAGAAACAGCAAAAACACCTCGTTAAGCTGAACTGCTATGAATGTGCCCAACTTCCGCAAGTATGTTAAAAGAATTGCTCTGCCCTACAAAGGCAAAGTGCAGTAACTAGTGAACACCGAAACTGAGAAAAATGCCTTCAAAGTTGTCATACTGCCCAGTCAAACCTGTTGTAGATATAATAGTGGTGATCCTTTCATGTGCTTTCTTAATGGAAATAAGCAACACAAAGGAGGTGTTCTAAAGTCAATTTTCAGTCTAAACTCAGTTTTGACAACATATGTAGTCACTGCCTTTTGGCTTTTAGGGCGGTGCTGTTCTAAAGAGAATTGGGAGAATGAAGAAGAGCATTTGCAGTGTAAGTCATGTCGTGTGTGTCTGCCAGCAGCTCTGATGGCTGTGTGTGCTGCTAATCATTGGCCATCTTATCTCCAGGCCCAGAGTGTTTATCAGGAGACAGCGTGCTAATCTTGCACTCGTGTTTTTCTAAACATCACACGCATCACATGCTTGCTGAGACTGACCCCCTTGCTATGCTGTGTGTGTGTGTGTTTTAGACTAATAACAGCAGAGGTTTCCATTTAAGACTTCTCCATCCTGGCAGGTTAAAATGGTACTGGCCCTCTTAGATAAACTGCATTAGTACACTGTCGTGGCAGAATCTGGGATCCAACTGGCAACAATCATGTTTTTTGCAAGGCCACCAGTCCGTGGGCCTGCTATCAGTCATGCCCACTGACCGTGTTCTGCCACCCTGGGCTATTTTTACTGCAGGAGAGTGTTGCCATGATGAACTAACAATGAGTGCTTTAACACAACTGGGTGAGGAGTGGCAAGAAACCACTCACACCATTTCTCAAAGCTGTCATTAGTGTGAAAATAGGACGCTGAGTCAATCGTGGCAATGATCAGTTAGGTGAGAGAAATTGCAGACAGTCAAATAAAAGCTTTTGAAGCAGCACTATGCAACGTTGAGTACTTTTTCCAGCTTTTTCCCCAACAGTGTCTCCAAGTAAAGGGACAGTCTTGTCAAAATTCACCATTTTCCCTTCCCCTCACCCTGTGCATGTGTTTTCAACTCAACTCAGCAGAGTAACCGGCGAATACAAAAGTAGTCATGTCCACCGAGGTAAGTAAAGTCAGAATTTCTTCAGAATTTAATGTGATCCTGCTTCTCGCAACAATAGAGACTTTGTGAGTGTGAGGGTGCCGGGACGGACATCCAGGTACTGCAAGCGTGGTATTCCGTCCACGGACACCGGGAGCAGTCAAGAAAGTCTTCATTCAAGCGTCTATCGACGTATGAAGACGATTAATTACCTCGAAAAAGTTGCATAGTGCTGCTTTAAATGGTAGCACACATTTTAATGTAATAATCATCATCATCATCTTTATTTAAAAACACTTTTCATACAGAGAAAATAGCTGAAAGTGATCTAACTAACTAATTTAGTTCTAACAAACAGATTTTTGTGGATTATAATCTAAAGACCGTGTTATGGTGGGTAAATAAGGGTTAAAACGAGAGGGCACCCACCTTCCTCCCTACGTAGACCGGGATGCCGATGATCATGGCGGGGATGGCGATGCCGGCGATGAGGGCGATGCCCACGGGCGCCCCCACCAGCGTGCCCAGCTGCCACAGGATCTTCTTCTTGCGGCTCCATGGCTTCTTGCCCCAGAAGGTGCAGCCTGACGGGCTAAACATGGAGGCAAGACAGTTACTACAGCTCTAGATATAAACACACACACACACACACAGGCTAAACATGGAGGCAAGACAGTTACTTCAGCTCTAGATATAAACACACACACACACAGGCTAAACATGGAGGCAAGACAGTTACTACAGCTCTAGATATAAACACACACACACACACACACACACACACACACAGGCTAAACATGGAGGCAAGACAGTTACTACAGCTCTAGATATAAACACACACACACAAACACACACACACACACACACACACACACACACACACCCTGACAGGCTAAACATGGAGGTAAGACAGTCACTACAGCTCTGGATATAAACACACAAACACATCCAGAATTGTACACCCTGACGGTCTAAACATGGAGACAAGACAGTTACTACAGCTCTAGATATGAACACAAACACACACACACACACACACACACACACACAAACACACACACACACACATTTAAACCATGATGAGAGTGAGATAGAGTGTGGGAGTGCGTGACTGAATGAGCGAGTGAATTTGTGTGTGTGTGTTAAACCATAGCTGGCAATAAAAAAAGAGAGTGTGTGAGTGCGTGACTAAATGAGTGAGTGTATACGTGTGTGTGTGTGTGTGTGTGTGTATGTGTATGTGTGTGTTAAACCATAGCTGGCAATAAAAAAAGAGAGTGTGTGAGTGCGTGACTAAATGAGTGAGTGTATACGTGTGTGTGTGTGTGTGTGTGTGTGTGTGTGTGTTGCAGCTCCTTACCTAAGGTAGTGCAGGTCTGAGATCTCTTTCATGCAGAGCCAGCAGAACTCACAGCCACACACGGCACAGGTCATGTGATTGCAGCTCCCGTCGTTCATCTTGATGATGTAAGCAGCACAGCGTGGGCAAGGCTTGATGTCATCCGCTGTGGGAGGGACACAAAACAATTACGAACAACAGGTACGCTCTACTCCTAAAATAAAAACATCATTCTTCAGGTGTGAATCAGAAGCCAAACCATGTAAAACTTTCTTCTTGGTACACTGGATCATGTCCACAAACAAACGGGTTCCGGCACTAGGCCGTCATCAGCATGTCACTTGATTAGTCTGTTGTCTGCAGTGGCTGTCTGTGTGTGTGTGTGTGTGTGTGTGTGTGTGTGTGTGTGTGTGTGTGTGTGTGTGTGTGTATGTTGGGCATTTACCTGTAGCCCTGCACTCCTGGCTCTCGTGTCTGTAGTGTTGCGTACACTGGCTGTGTACCAGAGGTGTCAAAAAGTGGAATAAAGTAGGTTCAGAAAGGTTCAGAAAATAGAAATCTTGCTTCAATTTGGTCCAACCAGCTCTGAATCAGCTGATCGTAATGAGCACTCAAGACAGGTAGACCAGCTACTTAGTGATGTCACGTGTGTTAGAAGGAAAACGTGGCAAGATTTCTACTTTCTGAACCTACTGTATTCTACTTTTTGACACCTCTGCTGTGTAGGTGTGTGTGTGTGTGCACGTGTGTGTATGTGTGGCATACGTGTGATGGTCCGGTTTGTGTGTGTGGCATATGTGTGATGGTCCGGTCCGTGTGTGTGGATATACGTGTGATGGTCCGGTCCGTGTGTGGGGCACGTGTGATGGTCTGGTCCAGTCCGGTCCGTGTGTGTGTGTGTGTGTGTGTGTGTGTGTGTGTGTTTACCTGCAGAGCCACTCTCCTGGTTGTAGTGTCTGTAGTGTTGCCTAAGCTGGCTGGCTGGCTGTGTGTGTGTTTGTGGCATATGTATGATCGTCCGGTGCATTTGTGCCTGTTTTGTGTGCGCGTTTTGGGTGTTTACCTGCGGCGCCGCTCTCCTGGCTGTAGCTGAGCGAGGAGGAGCGGAAGGGGCGGAGCCGGAGGCTGTGCGCCCTCTGCTGGCGGGCGGCGTCGCAGGTCTGGTTGGGGTGCCACAGCTGCTTGCAGTGGTAGCAGAACTCCGTGCCGCACCCCTCGCGCCCACACGTGATCTTGGGGCAGCTGGCACAGCCGAAGGCGATGACCGCATAGCTACAGGCGGAGAGAGACGAGACATCTTTAGAGAGAAACACAACGGACTTCTGCACCTACGAAGAGTACGAGAGTTTTAAGGCTGCCTGACAACAAACCTTATTCTAACAGAATAAGCACAACTGGACAATTACCCAGTTTATTGTCACAGCTGACAAACTTCAGAGACAAACACACACACCGCATTAATGTCAGACACATACACCCTCTCTCTCACTCGCACTCATGCACAACTGCCAGCATTAATGTCAGAGAAACCAGTGGATGGTGTATGGCTGTTAGTAGCTGGCCAGAGGAAACCTCGTTAAAGTGATGATACATTGGGTAAAATTTCAATCCATTAAGAATACTTGGAATTAATGGTGGTGGTAAATATTCATGAAAAAGGACAAGTTTGTTAACGGGCAACAAAGAATTTGATAATGAACAACTAAACACGTTACACACTGGACCTTTAAAGCAATGTTGCTGAGCAACATCACAAACAGATGTTGCTTAGGGACTTTATCACAGACATGAGACAACATATCACAACACAGTTTGTGTTGTGTCAATGTGGGTGTGTGTGTGTGTGTGTGTGTGTTAGCGTGTCAATTTCAGCTTGCTTGTGAGTGAAGTTAGATCAGCGGTAGGCAACTTGTCACGATCATCTCATCTCAAATCTTGGGAAAAAAAAAAAAAAAAAAAAGCCATTTTGTTGCCTGGCAACATTGCTCAAAAGTTGCCCCTTGTGTCATCACCTTCAGACGTCATACGGCCACAGACCAGACCAGACCAGACCAGACCAGACCAAACCACAAGAGCGCTTGAGCATAATCGATAAGATAAAAGACTGAATTGGACATTTTCTGCCAGTGTGTAGATGTGTGTAATGTTAAATATCTGAAAAATTAGAGCGTTGTGCACAATGGCCACACTGTAAGAAACCTTAGGGCCGTTTGTGGCTGGCCTGGTCGGCCAGAGGAATATGCACGAGAGCGCGATCTTTGTGTGGCCACGCAATTAACGCCCCCCTCCACACGTAGCTGAATGAGCAGTCAGCAACACTGCTGATTAAAAACTCACACAGATTACAGCCCTCGCACGTCACCCAGGGCTTGGAGTGTGAGTGGGTGAGTAAGACAGTGTGTGTGTGTGTGTGTGTGTGTGTGTGTGTGTGTGTGTGTGATTTCATCTGAATGAAACCTGAAGTGTGTTTGTGTAGGTGGTTCCAAGTCAATACCAGACAGCACCTCAGAGCCCAAACTTTTGCACTTGATTGTGTGTGTGTGTGTGTGTGTGTGTGTGTGTGTGTGTGTGTGTTGTCTTTTAAATACAGCCCTCTCTGTACGTGACTAACTCTATATGCCAGAACAAGAGCTTGATTTCATCCGAGTGAAAGCGGGGGAGTGTTTGTGTAGGTTTCCAAGTCAACTCCAGTCCAGACAGCATAATACTAATTTACTGCAGCTTAGTCTAATCTTTAACACACACCACAGTCTATATGTGACTAACATGACACACCAGAAGAGCAAAGAACAGAGTTAATTTATCTCTCTCTCTCTCTTCTGATCTGCCTGTGTCTCTCCCCCTCTGTCTCATACACACACACACACAGACACACACCCAGCAAGTGGCCATAGAGGTGAATGAAGGAATTGTCCTGTTTGGGAGTGTTCTGTGCGGTCAGGCGACTCAGCTGGGCTGGGTGGTGTTCCGAGACAGAGCTCAGGTGATTCCACTTTAGTCAGCACGTTCCAGGGGAGAACCTTCTGGCAGTCCCTGTGTGTATGTGTGTGTGTGTGTGTGTGAGAGAGAGAGAGAGTGTGTGTAAGAGAGAGTGAGGATGAGAGAGTGTGAGTGAGCGAGTGCGCGTCAGAGTGTGTGTAAGATGTGTGTGTGTTGTCATTGTTGCCTGCGCAACCAAACTGACATTGGTAGAGGACCAGATATTTGCAAGAGTAAACATGCTCAAATACACACACACACACACACACACACACACACACACCATCTCGTCAACACAAGTCTGGTCCATTCCCCAGCCATATTTAAGAGATTAGTGGTCTTCTTCAAGTAGGTGGTTTAGTCAGTCCAACTAGGGTAAATGATCTCACAGCAAGTGGTAAATCTCATAATAGAAAGTCTTACGGCATCATTCTCCAACCAAAACCAAACCCATAGGCCCTGCTATTAGAAGGTTTACCACATGCTCCAAGTTCACACACCAAAGTAAAAGTGACTAACCCAACTCTGGAATATCCCCTCAGGTGTTAATTGTGTGCGTGACAATATCAGCTTCTCTCACCTAACTGATAATCGCCTCTTTCCCACGATTGACTCAGCGTCCTATTTTCACACTAATGACAGCTTGGAGAAATGAAGTGAGTGGTTTCTCACCACTCCTCACCCAGTTGTGTTAAAGCACTCATTATTAGTTCATCATGGCAACACTCACCTGCAGTAAAAATAGAGCAGGGTCGCAGAACACGGGCAGTGGGGATGACTGGTAGCAGGGTGCAGTGTAATGTTAGGTAAAGAGATGCATGTCTGTGTCTGTCTCTGTCTCTCTAAGTGCAGCTGTCTTGCAGCAGACAAATAGAAAATCTGCTTCAGTCTCCTGCACTGATCTCACCTCATCCCCCCTCTTCTCTCCTCACCTCGCACCTCTCTTCTCCTCTCTTTTCCCCTCGCCCCCTCTCTTCTCCCCTCTTCTGCCCTCGCCCCTCTCTTCTCCCCTCACCTCACCCCTCTCTTCTCCCCTCACCTCACCCCTCTCTTCTCCTCTCTTCCCTCCTCACCTCGCCCCTCTCTTCTCCCCTCACCTCATCCCCCCTCTTCTCCCCTCACCTCATCCCCCCTCTTCTGCCCTCTTCTCCCCTCACCTCTCCCCTCTCCTCAACCCTCTCCTCACCCCTCTCCTCACCCCTCTTTTCTCCTCTCTTCTCCTCCTCTCTCTTCTCCCCTCACCCCTCTCTTCTCCTCTCCTCACCTCTCTCTTCTTGTCCTCCTTTCTCTTCTCTCCTCACCCCTTTCTTCTCCTACTCTCTCCTCTCTTCTCCTCCAGTTCAGGTTGCCAACTGAATAAAGTACCCACACACAGCGTGCTGCTCATGGAAGGTGCTGCTGATGGTCAAACAAGACAGAGAGAGGGAGCAAAGACCACAGAGGCATGTGGAGGCCTGGGGAGGCGTGTGGAGGCCTGGGGAGGCGTGTTAGGAGGCCTGGGGAGGCGTGTTAGG
>CM050201.1:10335000-10362500 GCA_027475355.1 Coilia nasus | reverse complement strand
AACAAAACAACACACACACACACACACACACACACACACACACACACACACACACACACACACACACACACACACACACACACACACACACACACACACACACACACACACACACACACACACACACACACACACAGCCTCATGCACAAGTGGCTCCATACACAGCCAACAATGCGGTTGCCTCTCAGTGTGCACACACACAGTAAGCTGAATGAACTCTGTTTATACACACACACACACACACACATACACAGCGTGGTAAACCAGCCCCTTGTACTTCATTTCATTTTGTACAGAGGGTCTAGCCTTGCTGTATTGAGAAACGATTTCTTCCTGGAAGTGTGGACGGTTGGCTCTGCTTTTACCCAATCGCTAACGTCTGGTCAACATATGCAATTCACCTACCTACGCACCACAATTCAAATCTAGCACACAAAGTCAACGCTCATGAACACACCCTCCGTTCGCTGATGGGCTGAGATTCGCTTGGTCCAAAAACATGAATGTCAACGGCAGCAAGGCCAGACCCTCTGTACAAAATGAAATGAAGTATGAGGGGCTGGTTTACCAGGCTACCACACACACCCACACACCTAAGGGCTAAAATGATTAATCCAGACATCATCGCCACTTAACTATCATTACTTTTGAAAAAACTAGGGTTTCAATGCAGCTGGAAAAATAAAAAAAAGGTGATTTTGTGACTTATTTCTTCCCCTGCGCGCCTCGTCTGTGCTCCCCACCCCTGCGCAGTCATCAGGGCAGACATGTGTCTCAGCTGCTCAAGGACCACAGGTGGGGGGGGAGGGGGTTCCAGGGTAGCACTGTTGTCACGGAAACCCACCTCCCCCCAACAAACCCCCACCCCCCCACCACCTCCCCAGTTGGCCTTTTCAGGCTTTGATGTTTTCATCCTGACGTAAGACGGTGTAGGACCTGCTAGTCTCACACCACGATGTCACAACTCTGCAACCGCAACATGCTCAACTTCAGCTGATTAGATAAGACTACCTTGGCACTTGTCGAGGTGAGACATCAGAGTTCTGATGAAGGCCTACCGTCCTGCTCTCAGGGTTGATAGCACAAAAAAATGCTGAGCCTGAACTTTTACTATACTCTGTCTAGCTAACTACTTTCTGGAATAAGATTTGATAAACACCCTTACTGAGGTGCAACATTAGCATGATGTTGGCCTAATGTTTCTTTGGTTGAGAGCAAAAGCTGGGCTCCTCTTATTAGACCTCTCTGGGCAACTCAAACGTGACAACATCCCAGCATTGACAAGTTTTTCCTATTAAATATTCTCGGTGCAGACCTATTTTGTTTTTCTCGCAGAGCAACACCACCAAGCCTGAAATCAGACATGGTGCCTCAATACCATCAGCACTGCATTGTGGGTTGGTACAACTGTTATCACAAGATATGTCACCATGTCAACACACACAACAGTAGCCCTCTCTGGAGGAGCCCTATACATCTATTTGCAGCCCATGGTGTGTTTACATTACAGCATCTTCCCCCAGAGTGATGCCCCTCTGAGGAGGTATGGCTGTGTGTTTGTACCTCAACCAGAGATGTATAGTATTGTTATTGTGCACTCAGTTCATATAAATCAAATGGAATGCACACTATGAACTTTCATGTTGGTTAATTTAACAGTGCAGATTACATAGTTCTTAGTCCTTAAAACATAAAAATGGTTGTTTTAGGCTTTTTACTGCTGCTATATATACAATCTCCACATATATAACTACATGCAAACATACATTAACATACCAGTGTTTCCCACAGAATTTTCTGAGACCATGGTGCTGGGGGTGTGTGAAAAAATGCTGTAAAATAGAAATGCCTTCAAAAATGTAAGCGTTTTTCTTTTATCTTCATCAATCAACAAGCCGAGTTCCTTCCAAAACAGAATGCAAGTATACCTAGAAGAATTGATGCTCATTTGAAGACAAAGGGTGGTCACACCAAATATTGATTTCATTTAGATTTCTCTTTTGTTCATTCACTGCATTTTGTTGATTGATGAAAATAAATGATCAACACTTCCATTTTTGAAGGTATTCCTAGTTTACAGCATTTTTTCACACCTGCCTAAAACATTTGCACAGTACTGCATGTTAGAGGCTACTTTGGGTATTTAGTATTTTTTATGGTTAAAAGGCTTTCACACAGCCAACATCAACTGCCCTGCATGGCCTTGGCATTAACATTCGTACAACTAACTCGTGTACAAAAATCCTATTTTTATTATTTGTTTCAAGAGAGAAGTTTCCTAAACGACCACTTTAATCCTCTAGCTAATTAACAAGCTAAGTATAGCGAACTAGCCAACATGCTAGTTAATGTCAAAGATTGAAGGAAACATCTGCAAAATATTTCCTTTCTCTGACATTGGAATTATGTATGCCAGTGGTTTTACATGAATTTTGGTAAATATAGCCTAGCACTAAGCTAGTTCTAAACAAACGACATGTTCCTGATAATCTTGAACTCAAAGTAGAGGCAGTAATAGGCCACATCTTTGTTATTTAGTAACTAATTTATAGCTGTTTCAGACACAGACGCACCATCTTTCACTGTGTGTGTGTGTGTGTGTGTGTGTGTGTGTGTGTGAGGGGGTGCTGAGCATGCTGCAGGCTTATATTATTTTTTTCGACACCAAAGCAGGCCTAAATTAAAAGTAACGCAAACAAACTAGGCTGGCTAAGATGTTGTTATGCGTTGGTATAGCGGAAATATTTTTGCAACGTTCCGTATTTAGACCATGGCATGCCGCAACACTCTCGTCAATGTATGAGAAACATTGCATACAGAAACTCACCCTCAACATCTACCACTTCCAAACACGCATAAGTAGACATGTACAAACATAAAACTCACCCACAGCCGTTGCGACACACACACACACACACACAAACCCACAGCCTGGTGCAGGACACAAACACACACATAAACACACACTCACCCACAGCCTGGTGCAGGACACACACACACACACACACACACACACACACACACACACACACACAAACCCACACCCTGGTGCAGGACACAAACACACACATAAACAAACACTCACCCACAGTTGTTGTGGGACATAAACACACACTTACCCAAAGTCTGGTGCAGGACACAAACAAACACACACAAACACACACTCACCTGCAGTCGAGTGCAGGGCACCAGTCACAGTAACACACACATAAACACACACACACACAGCCTGGTGCAGGACATGAACACACATTCATCCGCAGTTGGGCATGGGACATAAACACACACACACACTCGCATATATAAACACAAACATAAACACACACACACACACACTCAGCCGCAGCCATTGCAGGACATAACCAGACACACACAAACGCGCACACACACTCACCTGCAGTCGGGCCAAGACAAAAGCACACACACACACACAAACACACTCACCCACAGTCGGGCGCGGGACATAAACACACACTCATAAACAAACACACACAAACACACACTCACCCGCAGTCAGACGTGGGACATAAACACACACACACACACACGCAGTCAGGCCTGGACAAAAGCACACACACACACACACACACACACACACACACACACACACACACACACACACACACACTCACCCGCAGTCGGGCGCGGGGCACCAGCGGCAGTCGGGGTCGGCGGCGAGCCAGCGGCGCAGCATGAACTCCTCGTACTTGTCCATGAGCGCGCGGTCGGCCAGGATGGCGCGGATGTCGTGCGGGTTGAAGCGCTCGGCGCACTCGGGGCAGGTGATGTTGACGCGGCTCTCGCTGATCTCGATGCGCAGGTACTGCCGCAGGCAGTCGGCGCAGGAGCGGTGCGCGCACGTCATGATGTCGGGGAAGCGCTCGCGCCCGTGACGCAGCAGGCACAGCGGGCACTCCAGCAGCTCCTGCCCCCCGCCCCCACCGATGCCCCCTCCACCACCCGCCGTCGCAGACGAGGAAGAGGAGGACGAAGGCCCGGCACACACAGCCTCTCCGCCCAGTGCCGTGTCCTGGAGGCCGCCACCGCCCCCCTCTGCCCCGACCCCATCGCCCCCTCCCCCTCCTCCTCCTCCTGCTGCTGCTGCTGCTGCTGCTGCGCCCCCGCCGAGGGGGTCCGGGTCAGAGGAGCGGGACTTTTGGGGGCGTTTGGGGGTCTCGCGGGCGGCGGCGGAACAGCGAGCGCAGGGACAGGCGGCGTTTCTTGGGCGTTTTCCTGGCGGAGGGGAGGCTGGTGGAGGAGCAGGCCGACTGCAGCTCACGCTCAGAGCCCTGGGCCTCGCCCGTGTCGTGTCCGCCCCGGGCCTGGGCCGGGTTCTGGGTCTGCGAGTCCCGGTCCGACGGTCCCGCCTGCTCCCGATCCGGGTCCTGGTCCGAGGGCCTGCGGTGCTGCACGCTCATCTCCACCGAAGGGCCCGCTTGGCCGGCAGCAGCATGAGGCACGTGGGTTGGGGGGCGGAAGGGCGAGGAGGAAGAGGAGGAGGAGGAGGAGGAAGAGGGGGAGGGAGGGGAGGGGGCGGCCAGGGAGGAGAGAGGGGAGAGGGGGGAGAGGGGCAGGGAGCGGAGGGGGGGAGCGCAGCGCGTCAAGGCATGCCGGCAGCCGACCCACGCCCAAACGCCCGCCGCTAGACACCGGGCCGGGCGCAGCCAGCGGGGTCGTCGAGGGGGCAGGCGGAGACGGGCAGTCAGCAGGCTCTGGGGCAGAGAGAGAGAGAGAAGGACAGTACAGTTACTTTATTGATCCCGAAGAAAATTAAGGTGTCCAGCAGCATACACATAATACACATTGCAAAAACAGATCAAACGTATAGCACGCATCTGCATTCAGCCAGTTTTATGAGAGTCCTTTAGTGCAGTAGTTATCAGGGTAGGGCAGTATATTGTTATCCAGGGTAAAAATAGCAGTCATCACCAGGGAAAGCAGATGAGTGTGTGTGCAGAGAGAGAGACAGAGAGATAAGAGTGGAGAGAGAGTGAGAGTGAGAGAGAGAGAGAAGTGAGTGAGAGTGAGAGAGAGAGAGTGAGAGAGAGAGAGAGAGAGAGAGAGAGAGAGAGAGAGAGAGAAAACAGACCAGAGGGAAGTGTGGAGGATAGAGAGAGGGGGAGGATAGAGAGACAGAGAGAGAGAGAGAGACAGAGAGAGAGACAGAGAGAGAGGGATAGAGAGAGAGAGAGAGAGAGAGAGAGAGAGAGAACACAGACCAGAAAGAAGTCGGGAGGATAGACTGAGAGAGAGAGAGAGAGAGAGAGAGAGAGAGAGAGAGAGAGAGAGGAGAGAGAGAGAGAGAGAGAGAGAGAGAGAGAGAGAGAGAGGAGAGAGAGAGAGAGAGAGAAACAGAAACACAGACCAGAGAGAAGTGGGGGGGAGAAAGGAGATATTATGTTACATAGCGGAAGTGATCCTATTACCGGCATAGTGGCTATTTATCAGCCATTTCTGTTGCTGTTCCACTTAATGCAACACTAAATAGCTTTTTAAACCTTTTTTTTGCGTACTCGCATACATTACATATTACACTTAGCAGACACTTTTATCCAAAGATACTTATAGTGGAGGAAAACATTCAAGCTTAGGTAAACATAGGAGCATTCAGGGTACGTGCAGGCAGAGAGTACGTGTAGATTTTAATTAGGTGGTAACGAGTTAAGAACAAGACAGGAAGATGAGAAACATCAGATGTAAGCCTTAAAACCTCCCACAGCCGTTTCCCAGAATCTCCACCCTGTTTGCAAAGAGCTCACTTTATTTTGTATCTGAACTTCACCTCAAAAGCTTTACTCGGTCATAACATTTTTGCGGAAACAACAGGGACCTTTGTGCCATTCTGGGGAATCCGTTCCACAACAAGTGCTCCGCGGTACTGTGGCACGGTGAGAAAAATTTCATCCGAAAGCGCGACTAGCAGAGTGAGGAATGCGGGCTAACGTCAACAGATGTGCATCTGGGCCAGGAATACCAGCCAGGCAGCCCTGATTTCCTCATCTATTCTCTGAGGAAGAGCATGACTCACAAAGACCAGCATGAACTCCCTGATGGTGGACATTTCAAAACATGCCATAAAAGAATGCGCTCTACAACAATGCGGGATTCTAAAGGTGCTTCCACACTGCCCCAACAAACACCAACCAACACCAACCAACTCCAACAAACGCCAACAGTTGGTTAGTTTGTTCTTGTTGGATGGAGTTGGAAGAGTTCAACATGTTCGGTCCGGTCTGGTGGAGTTGTACAATGTCTGACCAATGTAGACCAAAAATTACTTTGGCCACATTCAGTACACTTTCAACTTTGCCCATGTTAAAAAAATGTTGAAGATCAAAAACAGATGGTGACAAAAGTTAGTATTGTCAGTTTTTAGTCTGGGCAGTGTGGACTGGCAGTTGGTTTTCTGAACATTGTAAAGACTGCCAGCTGCCAGGTGCCAACAACCATAGATTTACATAGAAGATAGTCTTCTATGTAAATCTATGCCAACAACTGCCAACTTTAGAATGTTGGAGTTGGGTTGGCGTTTGTTGGGGCAGTGTGGAAGCACCTTAAGGAAATAAAACCAACTGCCAGTCCACACTGCCCAGACTAAAAACTGACATGATATCCCAGAATGCAACATATGTACACATTTTGTCTGTAGGTATGGCCAGTTTAACCTGCCATAGATCAGACTACTTGTCTAGTAGCACTGAAGGATTTTATAGACTGCAGTGTTGTTTCTTTACTACAACTTTTCATACGTAATGCAAGAAACTGCTTTTTTTGGATCCATCAGAGCATTTCTTTACCACTCCGATGCTGGCAAACTAATTCAGTAGGCCTGTTAGTGTTTCGTACTTTGACCTGTTGCCTCCCCTGACAGGAATTAAAAAACAAAATCATACTTTAGGGATTTTCAAAACAGCACCCAACACTAATGTGCACACACAATGACAGAGGAGCAGAGTGACCCTAGACAGAAGAACACTGTCACCTCCTGCAGCAAAATAGGCAAAAGCAAACTAGAGAGTATCAATGTTTACCCAAACACACACACACACACACAGACACACACACATCACACACACACACACACACACACACACACACACACACACACACACACACACACACGCTCTCACACACACACAAACACACACACACACACACACACAAGCACAGAGGTGTTCAACATAATCCATCACTAGGCCTTCTTCAATGTAGTTCGGTACAAGATGTCTGATTGTGCCATGTTAAATATACTTAGAGCAGCTTTAGTCAGCCATGATACAGAGGGGACAGGAGAAAAAGAATGGCAAAAATAGAGCAAAACAAAGGGGTGGTGGGGGGGGGGGTGACCTGGCTGAGAGAGAGCGAAAGACTTGATCACACACGTAAGTGCACAAAAACAAGCCAGCGGACTCTGATAGGGGGGCAGCTTGACGTCACCATCGGCTTCAGCACACTGTGAACCGCTCCTGATTATCACACAACAAACACATTAAGAGTGTTTCGCAGAACCTTTTTAGTCAGAACACACACACACACACCATTTCGTAGCATTCAAAATTCCTAACCAGGTTAAAAAGGGACAAATTAACCAAAGTTGAAGCCATGAAGCCTGCTCAAATATTTTCTCCCTGCAGTGGTAGTCTGGGTTTGCTTCCATTGACATGGAAGATTCCGGTAGAATCTTTACAGAGCCAATCAGCGAACAGAGGGAGTGTTTGTGAGTGATGACATCAGCTACATTTGAATTGTAGTGCGTAGGTGGGCTTCTATCCAGGCTAACTGCATACACAACCACACATGAGCGATTGGGTAAAGGCAGATCCAATTGTTTCAAACTTCAGCAGAGTCTACACCTCCAGGAAGCAACCGTTTCTCAACGCAGCATAGTCAGACCCTGTGTACAAAATCAAATGTGGTAGGAGGGGCAGGTTTACCAGTCTAATGAAAAGAGTTTGAAAGGGCTTGTAGAACCAACACCATATATGACTTAATAGTACAGTTTGCCCTGATTCCTTCCTTTTCTACTCATTTGTAAAGTACTCTCAATTGGCAATGTTTCTGAATATAATTTTCAGACAGACAGTGGTCTCCAAAGCTGCTATTTTACAGGCAGTGGTCTGGAGGGCTGCTGTTTTTACAGGCAGTTGTTTTCGAAAGCTGCCATTTTACAGGAGTGGTCCAGAGGTCTGCTACTTTACAGGCCGTGGTCTCAAAAGCAGCTACTTTACAGGAAGTGGGCTGGAGAGCTGCCATTTCACAGGCCTTGGTGCAGAAAGCTGCTATTTTACAGAAGCGGTCCAGAGAAATGCTATTTTACAGGCAGTGGTCTGAAGGGCTGCTATTTTACAGGCAGTGGTCTGGAGGTTGGCCACTTCACAGGCTGTGGTGCAGAAAGCCGTTTTTTTACAGGAGCTACTTTACACCCAGTGGTCTGGAGGGCTGCCATTTTACAGGAAGTGGTCGATGGTTATGTGGAGTGCTGTTCCTGGCAGAAAGGCTAGGTTGGCACCATGGAGCACCATGTGGTGATACCCTTTGTCACCCTCAACCCTGTATGCATTTGACTTCACTAACCACACACACACACACACACACACACACTCATAACCATCTGGATTATTTCACACCTACTAGTCAGGACACAAAGTAGCATTTGCTCCCGTGAGACAGGATACATAGTGATGTTAAACAAGCCACACACCTCACTGCCCACCTACACAGGGCCCCAATGTGGAGGAACTGCTAGCACCCTGTAAACTTTACTCAAACTTTTACTTTCATCCCTTGACTAGTTAGTGTCCTCTGCTGGGACTGAGAACTCTGCCTTTTGACTTGACTTTGGCCTGCTATGGGAACAGATTAGAGGAGAATGTGTGTGAGAAGAAAGGGCTTTTTTAAACCAAAGAGGGCGATGAGAGAGAAAAAGAGTGTTTGTGTGCGACTGAATGAGTGAGCGTGTGCGTGTGTGTGCAAGTGTCTGTGGTCAGCTGATTTGGCATAATATATACAGCATGTGCACTGGGTCTGTTGCTGTGCTTCCTGTAGTCCAGAGGTACTCTGAGAAGCTGTACCTAAAGAGCAGCTATATCGAAGGCTATTCAAAACATGCAGGCCTACTGCATCACCACCACTTTCATCTGTGAGCAAGCTACTTGGTTACTTAGTATATGAATATTATCAAGTTTCATATGGTTGGTATCTCTGGTATCTTTCAATTTTCCAATACAAAAGACACAATGCATTTGTCAATTCTTTTCTTTCATTGTGTCAAGTTATTATTTCCATAACTCAGTGTGTGCAAAACAACAAACCTGAATCAGATTCAGATTTGCAGAGCCAGATTTGCAAGACAGGGCAGACAGAAGAAAAAAAGTTAGATGTCAGGAACACAAAAGTGAAAGAGAAGTCACTTATTCAAAGAAAGAGCGTGAGAGACAGAGAGCGAGAGAGAGAGAGAGAGAGAGAGAGAGAGAGACGAAGAGAGAATTGGCAGTGTGAGAGTGGCGACGAGTTCTTCTGAGAACTCTAGATAAGAACTATTGAGAAGACTGTTGGCTCTTCAACAGCCAATCATCTGTCAGCATCAGACCACAGCATTCTCTTTTGTGTCAGTACATGAGCGTTGTGATGAAGGGAAGGAGAGAGCGGGGGCTGTGTATGCCTTTGTTTTATCGTCATGGGCCACTGTGTCTCCACATTGTGTCAGCGGCACCCTCTCCCTCCCTCCCTCTCTCTCTGTCTGTCTGTCTCTCTCTATCCTTCTAACTCTGTCCAACTAACTCTCCCTGTCTCTTATTGCTGTACATTAAGAACCTATATTCTATTTAGTTAACTGTTCTTATGTACTGCTTCTTATTCTGTGCATCTGCTGGCTGCTCTAAACGACATCTTGCTATACTTGTATAGCGACAATATACAAGTTACAACTTATACAAGACAATATCTCTCTCTGTCTCTCTCTCTCTCTCTGTCTCTCTCTCTCTCTCTGTCTCTCTCTCTCTCTGTCTCTCTCTCTCTCTGTCTCTCTCTCTCTCTGTCTCTCTCTCTCTCTGTCTCTCTCTCTGTCTCTCTAGATAGCAGGAAGCTCTAGATAGCAGGAAGCTTGTAGAGTGACAATATACAAGTTACAACTTATACAAGACAATATCTCTCTCTGTCTCTCTCTCTCTCTGTCTTGCTCTCTCTCTCTCTGTCTCTCTCTCTCTCTCTCTCTCTGTCTGTCTGTCTGTCTCTCTCTCTCTCTCTCTCTGTCTCTCTCTCTCTCTCTCTCTGTCTCTCTCTCTCTCTCTGTCTGTTCTCTCTCTCTCTGTCTCTCTCTCTCTCTCTCTCTCTGTCTCTGTCTCTCTCTCTGTCTCTGTCTCTCTGTCTCTCTGTCTCTCTCTCTCTCTCTCTGTCTCTCTCTCTCTCTCTCTGTCTCTCTCTCTCTCTCTCTCTCTCTCTCTCTCTCTCTGTCTCTCTGTCTCTCTGTCTCTCTGTCTCTCTGTCTCTCTGTCTCTCTGTCTCTCTGTCTCTCTCTCTCTCTGTCTCTCTCTCTCTCTGTCTCTCTAGATAGCAGGAAGCTTGAGAGTGTCACATGAGTGACGAGCATATTGACTCGCAATGCAAATTGCACCTAAATATGGAATCACTGAAAAACAAGACAAGCAAGTTGTCCCAACACAACAAAGCTGCACCGAGAGAGACAGACGACAACAGCAAAAACCCGTCTGGTGGTGTTGACGTCTGACAGCTCTGCTGAGTAAAAAAGAGCGAACAGCGCACACGGCCCTCGAATGACATGACATCTATGCCTGCTCATCACCCTCCTCTTCCTCCTCCTCTTTTTCTTCACCCCAAATAGTTCCAGTATTAAGTAGCATTATAATGATCAAGTGTTACAGCAATATCAAGAAACTACCTAACTAACTAACAAAGGTTTACATGAGTGTACAACCTCTGTGGCCTTTTGACTTGAACGAAGGGGGCTGGCTTGCTTGTGTAAAAAATGAAAACTCAACCAAGGAGATGCCATTTTAACCTTCAAGGGCCTACTCTGCCCTACAAAGGCAAAGTGCAGATCTATGCAAACAGTGAAACTGAGAAAAACACCTTCAAAGTTGTCATACTGCCCAGTCAAACCTGGTGTAGGTATAATAGTGTTGATGTTTATATGTACTTTCTTAATAGAAAGAAGCACGACATTTGGTCACACATCAAAAGAGGTGTTATAAAGCCAATTTCCAGTCTAAACTCAGTTTTAACAGGATGTGTAGTTACTGCCTTTTGGCCTTGCAGGTCAGAGCTGTCACACTGGTGTGAAGTGAATGGTTGGAGGACAGTTGTAAAGAACGTTGGAGTCCATAAAAATAATGTGAATTTCTTAGAATGTTACATTTTTGTAGAGGGCCTTTATTTTCTAGAATGTACAAACATTCTCACCCTTAAAAGGTTAATAAATGTTACACCAATTACAAGAAACTACCAAAGGTTTCCACAAATGTGGCCTTTTTTTTTACCTAAGCTGTAGGGGGTGGCTTGCTTGTTTGGGCAGCTATGGTGGCAAAAAACCCCAGCCATGGAAATGCCCAGACTTTGAACCTTTTCAGTATCACATTCAGTGTTCAATATCTCCTGTTTCAAATTGAAAAATGCATGATGGATGTCCCCCAAGATGGTCATTCAAACTGGACGCTAAATGAACACCAAACTACCAAACTACAGTAAGGGTGTAAGAAGAGACGCAAAATTTTGGCTTTACATGTAACTGACCAGACACCGAGTGACTTACAGGGGCAGTCCCCCAAGAGCAACTTGGGGTCAAGTGGCCTTGCTCTCTGGGTCACAGTGATGCTGGACCTTGGGATCAAATTTGCAGCCATATGGTGTCCCATTTCCTAGTCCCGATCACTGACCAACTGACCACCACCTTCTCATCCAAAACATAATTTACTGAAATATTGCTCATTCACTTTCCCAAAAACACTGCCAATTTCTTCGCTACAGTAGAAGGAAGTGATGTTTGTGCCATATGAGCTCTCTTCCTTTCTCCATTTAAGACCAGGCCAGAGGCTTTTTCCTTAGGCCCTGTCCACATTAATGCGGATACATATGCAAACGCATAATAATGTATTCGTTTGCGCCTCCCGTCCACATTAACACGGCGAATTCGAACACGGCAAACGGAGCTTTTGGAAAACGACCGCTGAAGTGGAGAGATCCGAATACGCCGGGCTTGGAATGGAGGATAAAACATTGAGGTGCACTGTAGTTTGGCGGGGACTGGAGTGACGTAACAATCACAACATTTCGGAATTTTTGATAGCAGACATTTCTAAAAACGACAGTGTGGACGGAGATTGTTTTTACTACGGATAAGCGAATTTGTATTTATCCGCATTAATGTGGACATAGCCTTAGTCTCTGGTACCAATGGACAGTCCTGATCTTCTATTTCTGAATTGCACTCTGCCCTTAGCCTGGGCCTGCCTAAACTGCCCGTGACACTGCCTAGAATTTCACATTCAAGCCAGTCTGGCAAACGTGCCTATTCCCGGCTGTTCCTTTGCCCCAAAAATCGGGCACCAATGAAAAATTAACGATACACACACCTCATCGGAATCAGTGGTCCGATTGGTTGTAGCCCTGCCCAGTAGTATACAGAGGAATGTGAAAGACGCCTGTTGATGCTGCCTCTGAGAACTTTCTGCCTCCGTCTACGAGCTTGGTGCGACAGCCAGGCTACTCTGCCCTGGTTGAAAGCACCAAATCTAAAAACCTCCAACAGTGCTTAGGAATGGCTGTACAAGTAAACGTAAAAATAAGGTCACTTTGTAAACAGCATCCTGAGAAATTGAGATTAAGGAAACTTAAATAGTGTTTTCACTGACAACAAAAACACAGCCACGGGTCAAATACACACGTTTTAAAAGTTTACAGCCTGCAAATTCAGTTTGTTTAAAATAACTCTTTGCAGCGTTCTGAATTTAACGGTAGTACCAGTTTTGACCACAATCCCACATATAACTCTTTTAACGATGGAAAACACCAGAACTACACCAACGAATCCCATTCACTTCAATCAAAGCACATTTCCACATGCAGATATCAGCCATGGTGCATAACGTGCTCGTAAACTCCTGTTTTTCCACAGCCTGACCAAGTGACCTTAACCACATACACGTTAATGATAGGGAACATAACTACAGGGACAATGACCCTGATGAAGCCGTAAGCCGAAATGTTGGTGATATAAAAGGGTAACATATTGAAGTTCTGACTGTGCCACTGCCACGACACTTTTTCCTGACAAAGAACTACACATTCAAATTATATTCATTTTAGTCCAACCAGATTACTACATGCAGCTATCAGCCTAGGTGCATATTGCTCACGTAGACTCCTGTTTTTTCCACAGGCTGATTAAGTGACCTCCACCACATACAAGTTAATGATGGGAACCATAACTACACAAACCAATCATCTTCATTTTAATCCAACCAGATTTACTACATGCAGATATCAGCCCTGGTGCTTGACATGGCTCAGCTCATGTAAACTAATGTTTTTCCACAGAGTGCCTAAGTGACCTCAGCGTGTGGGTTTTTCCCTTTAGGAAAAACAGCTGCCCGTGACAGAGCACAGGGCTTAGTCAACAGCTCCCTTTCCATGGAAGCGCTGCGCTGTGCCGCACTGCGACGTGATAGGCTACCTGCCGAGTCAAGCCAACCTCCAGTCCCCCCACAACACAACACACCACCACATACAAGGAAATACTTTTCCCTGGAAATTCAGTCAGCTAAACACTTGCCAGTAATATAAACCTGTGTTTGTGTGTGTATGTGAGAGAGAGAGAGAGAGAGAGAGAGAGAGAGAGAGAGAGAGAGAGAGCAAAGGGAAACTTTTACAATGTCCATGCACCTATTTTTTTCTAGACCCCACAAAGCCACGTGAAAGTTCAGAATTCTTGTGTAATTACACAGACGGGCAGGATGAGAGAGAGAGAGAGAGAGAGAGAGAGAGAGAGAGAGAGAGAGAGAGAGAGAGAGAGAGAGAGAGAGAGAGAGAGAGAGAGAGAGAGAGAGAGAGAGAGAGAGAGAGAGAGAGAGAGAGAGAGAGAGAGAGAGAGAGAGAGAGAGAGAACAGTGCAGTCAGCTGAGGAGTCCAGGAAGGTTTCTGTGTGTATGTGCGTGTTTGGAGCTGCCAAACCACCAAATAGAAGGCCTATGTGTGTGTGTGTGTGTGTGTGTGTGTGTGTGTGTGTGTGTGTGTGTGTGTGTGTGTGTGTGTTTGATGCTGCCAAACCACAGAATGAAAGGCTTGTAAGTGTGTGCATGTGTGTGTGTCTGGTCAGAGGACTGAGTGAATTCCTCCACCCCAAGCACATCATCCCTACACACACTGGGCAGAAGACGCACTGACTGTGCACTGGGGCTCACACTAATAGACACTTGAAGATGGAGATGCTCCTTCACACAAAGGCTCTGCAGGCTGTGAGGAGGAAAAATAAGCCCACAGACCACTGCACGGAGCCAGAATGCAATCAGAAGATATGACATGAACAGGGAAGCTTGTGCAGTAAAGGTCAGCATACAGACACATGCAGCACTATTGGTCTTAGGTGTTATAGACTAGTGGAAGTGATGCCATTATCCACATAGTGCCTATTTTAAGGCATTTCTGTATAACTTATATTAACTTTTATTTGTGAACTGATTTTGCATCAAAATGTCTCTCACCACCCGGCTGATAATAGACTTCTTTACACTACATGTTTCTCTTTGTCCAGGGTGGGTATTCCAAGTACGTGGTGTAGTGACTAATCCAGAGTAATTAATTCAGAGTGAGTCGTAAACCTACTAATAGAAGACTTTTATGGCTTCATTCCCCAAGCAAAACAAAACCACAGGCTGCTTCTATTAGGAGGTCTACCACATGCTCAGGGTTAACATACCCAGAAAGTCTGCTTTCTGGTATACCCCACTGGTAATAGTCATTGGTTCTGTTTTTTTTTTTTTTTTTTTGCTTGCTTGCTTGTTCCTCAAAAGCTTTCATAGAACCTCAGTTACAAGTAGAGTGTCACTTATTATCAATAAATTAACTCTACTCTACAACATAAAAGTTCTTTACTTTATGCCTAAGTCTATGCATCTTTCCTTCCCTCTTTGCATTCTATCCCTCTCTTCGGTCTCCTTCTATATCCCTCCCTCTATGCCGCGTCTTGTCGTTCGTCGCTGGATGGATAAATGCAACTTAACCAGAAGCTAGTAGGCTAACTCCTGCAAATAACTGAATTCTTCCAATTTTTTCAGTATGACTGCATCCTCAGAGAGAGTGCGAGTGATGCGTGTGAGAACATGAATGTGTACTAGGCTTAGACGGTATTTTGAAATACCGTATACTGGGGGATTCTTAAATACCTTAAAGGTATCATTTTTAATACCGTGGTCTCCTACAGGCCACAGTGAGACATACTGAATTAAATTGCAAACATTGTAAAGGGTAGAGAAATGCTCCGATTGATACAAAAGAAGCATTTTAGTAAAAGTTCTAATGAGGAAACAGCACTCCAGTATATTACATAGTTAAGGGCTTCTTCATAGAAACTACTTGTCTGATTTATAATGATGGAAATTGGCCATACCTACAGACATAACATACTCACACATTAAAAAAAAGAGATATCTTAAATACCGGCACACCAGGGTATAATGTCAAGAAAATATCAGGGTATGAAGTACTTTAAGTCTGTGTATAGTATGTATACATACTGTAAGTAAGTATGAGTGGGAGCAGGAGAATGTAATCATATCAGAAACGAGAGACTCCTGCAAGCTGGGCGGTTGTCTGAAATCTTCTCCGGTGCGAGTGCAGGTCATGCATGTGAGAATGCGAATGTGTATGGTGCAGTGTTTTCCCCAGAAATAAAAAGAAGGGTTTAAATTTTGATGTAAATACGATGACGCGGTGGCACGGTAGCTAGGAGGATTGGTGGGCATGCACCCTGGGAAAAAAAAAATTCTAGAGCTAAAATGGTGCCTTCTAGGAAGATCTTAAGCTAAATTTTGGTCCCAGAAGGCTAGTGGAAACATAACACTTTTAATAAAATGTTGCATTTTTTGGCACAAATAGAACAAAAAACTCGTTGCACTTGGTGAGTTGAAAGAACCAAAACTCCCAGGTGGGAAGGCTAATTTATTGTCACACAAGAAATACTGCAAGCACTATATAATGTCACATGAATTTGACTAGGCTGTCACTAAAATGTCTAAACTAAATGTTGAGCCTCCTGTTTTTCTGGGCCGCCCACTTGTCTGCCGCAGCATCCAACCACATCTCTCGGACAGGTGGACCCTCGATGCTAATGAGCACCACGCTAAATATCTCCCTGTATGGCCACATGAAAGCTGAATTGGTACCACAGATCTTAGATTCTGCAGATAAATATATTTCAGTGTAGTGTAGTATTATCTAGAATGATGTCTGATGACAAAATCTTATTTCAGTTCTCATGTTCTCAGTTTCATGTAACAAGCTAACAAACTAGCTCATTGAAATGATTGGTAATGTGGTAATGCTAACAGTCATCGACTCACCTTGAATTTAACACGCTGCAATAACCTTACAACTTTATATTACTTTCTCCACTTAAGCTAATATCAGTATTAGTAGGCTATTTAGGGGGTGTTGGTGAGTAAAGTGGCAGCTTTCAGTTTAAAACATTATGTTAGCGTAGTTCGCTAGCGTTAGCGCGCTAACAACACCATACAGGCTGCAGCCTGATCTGAAATGAAGCTAATTTTCTGGAAATCCAAACAGTAACAACGTACACTATTAGGCTTGAAATAATCACAAATAATTGCGGATTGTGACACCTTGTTAAAAAGAACCATCAACAAATCCAGAAAGACGTAAGGACTGATTTATTAGTTAAATCCCACGAGTGTCCTATTCAATGAAACAGTCTTGACTCTGCTCTACATAAAGGACGATTTGCCTTTCACGCTCTCTCTCACTCTCTTTCAGCAGCTAGATGATCCGATCGCATTCTGTACACTGTGGAGAAAGTTTTCTTGCTACATGAGCATGTCCCAGGGAGAGCGTTCTCCTTCCTTCTTGTGTAGCATTTACAGTCAAAGTCAGGCAGTTTTAGTAGCCCCGAGGTTTGCGTTAAATATCTTAGATTCTACAATACTCTCTGATACAGCTGACTGGCGGAAAAAAACTAAAACAAAGGAGTAGTGCTACTGCTAATCGGCAGGTGATTGGCCAGTTTCGCCAGTATAGTAGTTTACACACCCACCACGGAAGTTTCCTAAAAACGCAGCCTACATTTGACTACATTGGGGCTTCTTGTTCGGGGAAAATCCCGGGGGGAATGTTTTTGTGCATGATTTTTAAGCGTATCGGCATTTTATGAAAGCGTCTCGGCAAAACTTGATGCGTATCGGCGAAAAAAGAAGCATATCGGTGCCGATATGCTTAGACGCTTTGGGGAAAACACTGTGGTGTATAAACGCGCTGTGCACGCGGGGTTGCTGGAGTTCACGATAGGCTTGTGAGGTCGGTGCTCTGTTGGAGGCTGATGCATAAACGTCTCATTGTGCTCCTGGGGAAACTCCTCCCTGCCTCCAGCGCCAGCACGCTTTGTTAGCCCAGCTATGGACGGAACTCCTTTGCAAACACACACACACATACACACACACACACACACACACACACACGTAGACTTCTCAAGGCCGCAGCCACCTACCTTTCACCAAACACACACACACACACAACAGGAAAATACAAGCACACGCGCGCACACACACACACACACACACACACACACACACACACACACACACACACACACACACACACACACACACATCAAAGGCAGGCATGCAGCTTGGACAAATGTGCTGCTGTTAGCTGTTCTGGAGTTTCAATACAGTGATTAAGAATGGCATTTTTACAGCAGCATTCCTCCCTCCCCTCTCTCTCTTCCTCTCTCTCCATGTCCCCTCTCGCTCTCTGTCTCTATCTCTTCATGTCTCTCTCTCTCTTTCCATCTCTCTCTTACAGCCAACTTCCACATTGTGACCATGCAGATTTTTGGTGATAGCCTCTCAAGACTCTACACTGGGGAAAGCAGCCAACCATGGACCAGGCGTCAACCATGTTGGCCCCTCCCCAACATCTATATTATACACCGGTAGTACCGATGTATTTTTAAGGGACACCCTCCCCTCTCTCTCCTTCCCTTCATGTCTGTTTCTCTCTCTTTCAGCCAACTTCCACATCATGATCATGCAGATTTTTAGTGATAGCCTCTTAACACCTCATAGTGGAACTAGGTGGATGTTGACAGAGGTTACGGTTTGAATACTTGACCTAGAGCTGGGTGATAAATATCAGTGTTATATACGGGTAATACCAATATCTATATTATATACACGAGTAATATATTTTTGAGCAATGTATTTTTGAGGGACATGTAGTAGAGACAATATCCCCTGCCTCAGAGAGCTCAGTTCATAGCAGCGCTGGGTGGAGGCTGACATACGGTTGGAATATACCTGCTGTTTGACCAAACGGACGTACACAAGCATCTGTGGCAAGTTTACGCACTTGCTGCAACACTCACAGTCACGACCATTATGCAAGACACTAATTGGACAGACCACTGCAATCAAACCCAGAACTGGGAAAATAGCCGTCTGTCTCCCTCTGACATGACAGTCACAGTATTCGCACGACCCCCCCTAGCAGTGGTGTCAATATCGTGTGATGCAGCGTATTAATTCGCATCGACATGCAAAATAACAGCACCAAAATAAATGCAATTTTTTTGTGGCAGCCATAATGCACACACGTCGCCCAAGAGAAACAAGGTCCAACAGGGGAGATGAACAAATCTGCATGGTTCACCGTCTCCCTCCCGCACTCTCTCTCTGGTTTGAGTGTCCTGCCAGAACTCAGCACCACTTCTGAGCGCAGCACCACAATAAAAGCCCTGAGGTTGTCCCACAGTGGAGCTGCTACGCCAGGAACAGCGAGGGGGATGGCGAGCTGTGGGTTGCTGGATGCCATTTGGCTCATGTTTATCAAACAAAGGGACAGCGCTTCGGCTCAGTCCCATCCCAGCCTCAGGACTCAAGACTGGCCAATAAGAGCTCACAGGGCAATACCTCGATACTATCCTGTTCTTTTCCCGCCTGTGTCTTTTTGTGCAATACCTCAATACTATTCTGTTTTTTTCCACCTGTGTCTTTTTGTGTGTTCTGTTTTTTTGTGTGCATGTAAACAGTATGGCTGTACTAAGTCAAGAAGAAGCATCTTTACTTTTGTTTTTCATTTTGCAGCAGGATGACAAACTCTCTCGTGACCAATCACAGCTGAGTTAGGGAGGTGACCAGCAGTCGACATGGTTTTTTTGGACAATCAAAGGATGTTTGTCTTCCACACAGAACTGTGTCTATTACTGAAAAGTACAACCATGCAAGCTTGACCAGGGAAAAATCCTAAGCAGTGTAAAAAGCAGTCCACAACAAACCAACTCAATTTGCTTTAAATGCTGCCAAAAGATGGTGAAAGAGCCTATAAAGCAATGAGTCCACAGCTAGTCACTAGATCACTGCGACAGGCTTGAGCCTAGACCTTCCTGGAGCCTAGACCTGGATGCTGATCTCTAAAAGAATAGGTTAGGCAGATGACCTGGACGTCGATCTGGACAAGGCTAAGCTATCTGTGCTTTGTGAAATGTGTCTTCCAGATCAAGGCCCACTTCAGTGCCAGAGCAGCATAAATCTGCTCATAAAGATTCCTTACCCCTACCATGAACACCGGTCTCTCTATAGGATTGGGTTGACTTCTACGGACATGATGTTGCTCAACATGATCACAGACTCCACATTGTTTTCCAAACTCATTTCCCTGTTGTAAACACAACCCTTTACATACAAAAGCACAGTGTTGGAAATATTATCCTATCTTTACACTAATCCATAGCCAGATCTGCTTTTTCATGAACAAAATAACTCTGCAACTTCATATTATATTATTATATTGCTGTGTAAATACAAATGTAGAATCTAAAAAGGTACTTACCTTACAATACTGTTGCGTAGTAGGTTAATCTATCCACCTAATTTACCCAATCTTAACATTCACAAAACTCATTTCAGCAGTGTCTCTTCGCAGTTCTACTCCCATGACCAAAACAGTAGGTAACAGTAGGAGTCTGCACTGAAAGTCTGCAGTCTTCAGCACAGTGCCGACACTGTGTCCTTCCAGAGGTCTACCAGGTCCTTCAGATATCAGAACCATGAAAAGACACTTCACAAGCCAATATCTATATACCCTGGTGTTCCAGCTGAGTTTATTAAAAATATCTTGAAGCAGCTCACATTAATGATTTAAAAGTCCTAATGATTTAAAAGTCCTTTCAATGCCCTGCCTGCAACCGTACTATCATTGAGTCTACTACAGGAAGCATACTGTGCCAAGCAGTGCTTTGCTGAAGGAATGAATGAGAGAAGGCTGTCTACCACGTCACGCCTGGCTCCTACAGAAATAGCTGTGCAGCGCCAAGAGTGTCCAGGTTAACGAGTAATGGCGCGTTAGGTAAGAGGTTGGCAACACACACACAGATAACTACCAGAGGGCCTGTTTAAACACGCTCCTCTCAGGAGGCTTAGCACGTCCATGTGGTGCAGGGTAAACAGTGACGGCAAGAATAAGGTCTTGACCTCAGTAGACACACACTAACTTAAGAGAGTTCACGTGTGCACACAAACATTTAGCTCATGAACAGTTCAGTCTCCAGAAGTCACAATCACACCCTTTGTGACATAAGTGAGAAAGCTTTAAGGAAACTTTTTTAAATTGTGGGATGATGCATATTAACATTAAATAAGTTCGACATTGCTCTGACAGGCAGACGATGAGTGTTAAAAATTATCTCCCATGTTTGACACCATGTGCCTTATCCAGCTGGTGGCTCGGATAAGCCTCCCTTGTACAGTCCTTAACCCACAACTAAACACAAGACAAGACAGCTCAGCCGCTTGAAGAGATTCACAAACGAAGAACTGGCCTAGCGCACAAACACAGAGACTCTCTGTATGGAGTTCTGCCTTGCTTTTGAAAGGCAATCAGTCTGTTCATTATGTATGAAAAGCACAAGTGGCTTAATGTTTTAAGCTCCCACAATGAGAACAAATTCATGACTGACTAAAGTTCAGTAAACACCACAAGTGTGGAATGTCAATACTAACGGAGCACGACTTCTTCACAGTACATCTGACTCAGAGTATCCTAATCCTCCGCTTAAGACATGGATACAGAAATTGTGTTACCCCATCATCAAAACAAACAAGTTTCGATCGGCCTGGCTCACACCTATTCTCAGTGCTGCGCTTGGGAGGAAGAGGGGGAAATACCATCATGCCGAACTTTTGGCAGACGAAACAAAAAACGACAGTGACTCCATGTTAGCGCTCGTCAGTGATGGCAAATGAGTTAGATGCGGTTCATGACAGTTTAAAAGGTTTCGTTTTCGTAAACACATTTTTGTAAGGAGAGGGTTTTCACCAACCCTTCCCGTAACCAATAACGAGAATTCGTTAGAAATGTCCTAAAAGATTCGTAGGCTACAATCACATATTTTGGACATTTAGAATCTTAATGTTGTCAGCCAACTAGCTGCTAGGCGTAGGGGAATGACCGAAACTACCTGTGGAGATCAAACGAGCCTAGCTGCTACAAGGAACCTGATAACATCAGTAGTGTTACTGTAACGTTATAGCTAGGTGTCCAGCTGGCTAAGTTAGCTTGCTAGCATTAACATTCGTTTACCTTGGCAGATAAGGATCATTGGTTGTTATAGCCGGCTTAACAGGGCTTTGTTACAAACAATGAGCAGATTGAAACCTATGCGAAATATAGGCTATAACACAAAGAACCATCCGAGAGTCCCGTCAAATGGCAACTACACATGGATATAAAGTCGCGTTAGCTGGCTAACCTGACAACAAGCTGGTGCTGGTTGACAAATGTTAACGTAAACGTTAGCTGGCCACAGATTTATCGTTATCAAACGTCAATGCCTAAGTTTGGGATGTGTCTGTTCATGAATGTCAACAACCTAAGTACTAATATCTAACAACGTAATACTAACACGTCGCCCCGTTATCGGATCATTTTATGATCTTTAGAACAAAACAACACTAGGATATGTGGCTCAGGTTCAACCGAACACTGGCTATGTTTGTAGCTTTTTAGCGTGACGGTAATGACACGTCCACAGCAAGCTGTGTTAACAAACCCAGTTAGTTAGTATAAACCATTATCTTTACACTAACTTTCATAATCACTACACTATTCGACATTTCCAGAATTTCTGATCAGACGACATGCGCATGAGACATGTTTGTTTAACACACTGTAAGCTAGTAAAGACAAGCTCAGCCGCCCCCTACACCTTCACCTAAGCCAACAGAGTCAACTACCACGGCAGCAGAAGCAAGGTTTGTTTAGACCGAGCGAGAAGGCCATTCGCCGGATTGAACTTGCTAGCTTTCTGTCGTTCTTGTAATAACATGCTAACAAACAGTAGTGGGCTGATTTAACAGTTCGCTTGTCCTGAGAAACCAGAAAGATCTAAAAGTTTTCTAAATGCGAAGTGACATTAGAAGTTACATTTGATATGACGTAAAGCTTACTAGTTGGGATAAGAGCACGAAGGTTAACTACCTGAACTCCACTCTCTAGTTAGCCGTTTCTGTTGGAGGCTGTAGAAGCAAGATCCAGACAATGACGCTAGATCAACATACCTTTTAAGTCATCCGTATAACAGCATTTCATTCCTAGAACAGAAGATGCCGCGTACAGCAAAACCGAATGATTATATTACAAACTCAGCTTCTCCCACCAGTGCTTAACTGGCCCTTTTTGTAAAACTTCCAGCGTTTAGGTACCTCCCTGTCCCGCACCCCTTTCTGACTCACAGAAGGCACCCTCCTCTCTACCAATTAGTTCAAATTCTCTCGCGAGATTACATACCAGCAAGTGATAAATGTGTATTATCGCGTGATAATGGACCCTCACCAGAGCGAGAACGAGGAGAGTGTTTAGAAGTGTAAATATCCTTTTGAAGTAAACAAAAAAAGTTCATCGGTACGATGATAGGCATGAACTTTTTTTTTTTTTTACTTCAAAAGGATATTGTCCTAGACAAAAGTGGAGTAGTCACATGCTAACGTTCTCACTTATTACATTACCCTCAACCACATCACCATGTCAACATATCAGAAACATTCAGTCTATCATAAATATACCAAAAACATTAATTCAGAATGAATTCAATTAATGTTTTATGCTAAACTGCTTACAGCTGCCCCTGTATGAAATAGCTGTGAATTATACTGTTAGGAGTTTAATCTACATGAAAATGGTAGCTAGAAAAGGTACTGTGACACCTGAACCAAAGTTCTCAGTTCCTGCTTGGAATTACTAGGCTACAGCAGGCAGCTCTTAATTTCAATAAATAAATAAATCTTTGTGTCATCTCAAGCCATCTGACTACCTGAGACAGAATGAGAAGATTGGACAAAATATTTTGTTTATTACTTTAATAAATTGAACATAGACATTTACATTTCACAAAAACTACCAGAACTGGTTAGAAATAGCCCCTTAATATTTTGTTCTATAGTAACACAATATGGATGAATTCTTATTTCTTGAAGTGTTATTGGAAAATGATCTAATAGGCACAGAAAGACCTGACGTAATGATGTCACTCATACAGGCAAGCCTAGCAGAGGGAACATTGTATTCCTATTTCCATAGAGGGAAACACAATAAGCTGTCAAGTAAGAGGGGGGAGGAAGTGAGGTGCTGGAGAGCAAAGCTCTGTGTAGTAGCATACAGAAGGCCTGCGCTCATGGGTCAAGTGTACGAACATCGTGTTCTGGGCAGGAAATGATGAAATGCTAGTGAGCGGGCAGATGGTTATGTGTTTATGCATGTACCTCATACATCTACAGCTTTATTCGGGTACAGCACCATGGAGAAGATGTTTTCAGTAATCATATGCCTCTAAACACTTACAAAATATGTCTGAAATGTGCTTTTAACATGAGTCTTATTTACTCAGCTATTATAAACGTGTCTTTTCAAAAACAATGACAGTCAATAATCAGTTGTTTGAATACAAATACATTAATTACATCTGGGATCATGAGTAAGCTCCAATTAAAATTAAAAGTGTAGAGGAAGTCATATGTATACTGGACAATGTTTGTCTTGTTTTTCCTTGCAAAAAAATGAAAGCTGATTGTGTGGCAACTAAAACCATAAATGAATAAATGCGCCCATTTAATTGACTGAATGCAACAGCTCATTTTAAAACTATGCTGCCCTACAAAGGCAAAAGACCTTAACTCAGAGTGTGAAACTGAAAAAATGAGTTATGATAATAGAATAATTACATAAAATAACTCATTTTAGCCACAAACATTGCTGTTGTTGGAGTGAAAAGAGCTGTAAACAGGCAGATGCTACAGTAAAATGCTACTTCGGGTGAAGTACAAGTGAAATGAAAAAGTTAAAATTAGGCAAAAATAGATTCACAAAAATCACATAAAAGACCTTCATTTTATGTTTTACAGTTTTTCTCAATTGTTTAAACACATTTCCTGAAAGCATGCCTCATACTCTCAGAACTCTACACACAAGTCAAAAAAACACACACACAATGGGCAAAACCACTCACTTCTCCTGCAAAATGAAACTTTGCATTCAAAACAATGTTATTTCTTCTCAAAATGCTATTTTGTTGTCAAATGACAAACACAAACCATCATATGAATAGACATTTATAACAACCAGTTGAACCCTGATGTGCTTAATGTAAAACACTATGATAAATGGAAAACACTTCTTCTCCATTCATCATAATGATTTAGGCCTTTTTTTGTTCAGTGTTACACTTGCTACAGACAGTACATACATAAGTGTGCTATATTTTAGAATATTGTTTTTATACTCAGAACGCACATATACATTGTTACAAATATTTTTTATTTTTCCCACAAAAACAGTGTAAACACTGTGCATCCCAATCAACACAAAGCTGCACCTACAGTGGTCTACATACAATAGAACAGAAGAATTTACTGTAGCCTATACAGTTACAAAAACAAATTACGCTGCATCCTTTCTTCTGTTTTTGTGTGGCCACAGCACCTCATCCACATCACATGCAATGTTTTTCCTGGCCTAGCAGCGAATCCATCCATGAAAAGCATAAATTGCTATATTTCCACATGCGTCTTCCATAGCTTAGAGAAAGGGTACACACATTTCTGGATTTTGGTCATACACTTTCATCTCCAGTCAAAAAAAATTCCTCAATTGTGTTGAGGATTGTAGAATATGGAGAGAGATACGTAAACAACTAAACAACTACTGTAAAATAATTTCGTTGACCAAATGGTCAACCAAAATGGCTCTGATCTCATCAGAGATTACAGTCCATGTCCTCCCCTTCCTCCTCCTCTTACTCTCACTCCTCTAGCTGTGGCTCTGCCTCTTCCAAAGCTCTGATAGCTAATTGTAAAGCTGTGTGACAGGTGTTTGCCGATGTGATGAGTCAGTGTACATAATAGGGCAATTGACTTTAGAATTTTGAATCACTGTGTGTTCCTTGTGAAAACAAGAGATTTCTGTCATGAAAATTGTGCCAAACGCAGAGAATTGTCTATAGTGTTTTGAAAAAAGTGTGTTTTAGAACTGCAATTTCAGTGCAAAGCAGGAATTGTGTTCATAGTTTAGCAGAATCGGTTAATGGGGTTGGTGCATGAGTTACATGTTGTGATCATTGTGTCTGAAGTACAAGGAATTGTGTGTAAACAACTGAGAAAAACTGTAATAACCAAAGTGCGTTGTGTCATCGCTAAATAGCACAAGTTATGGCGAATGAGTGTCCTACCGTGGGGAAATGGGGGGAGGGTTAGCAGATGGAAATAGAGAGAGCAAGAGAGAGAGAGAGAGAGAGAGAGAGAGAGAGAGAGAGGTAGTTAGAGGAAAAAAAGAGGTGGGCTAGAATGAGGTAGTGCAGCATGAGTCAGTGTTCTCAGCTCCCTGTGTTTTATGCAGCCAGACTGACCAGCACCTGTCTCCTATTATGTCAGACCCCACAACATGTGAATGGTGTGTGTGTTTCTGTGTGTGTGTTTCTCTCTGTGTGTGTGTGTGTGTGTGTGTGTGTGTGTGTGTGTGTGTGTGTGTGTGTGTGTGTGTGTGTGTGTGTGTGTGTGTGTGTGTGAAAGAGAGAGAGAGAGTCTGTGTGTGTGTGTGTGTGTGCATGAAAGAGAGAGAGAGAGAGGGAGAGAGAGTCTTTGTGTGTGTGTGTGTGTGTGCGCGTGCGTGTGTGTGTGTGTGAAAGAAAGAGAGAGAGTCTGTGTGTGTGTGTGTGTGTGTGTGTGAAAGAGAGAGAGAGAGAGAGAGAGAGAGAGAGAGAGAGAGAGCAGGAGAGTGTGTGTGTGTGTGTGTGTGTGTGTGTGTGTGTGTGTGTGAAAGAGAGAGAAAGAGAGAGAGAGTTTGTGCAAATGCTGCTTCAAATAGCCAGTATATTGAGTCTAAATACTGTGAGTCTACAAGAAAAATGGGGAAATGGGATACAGCAAAAACTGCTACTGTTATCTTGACCTCTTTAGCCATTGTCAAGTGTCGTGTCCCATTTATATAGATAGATAGATAGATAGATAGATAGATAGATAGATAGATAGATAGATAGATAGATAGATAGATAGATAGATAGATAGATAGATAGATAGATAGATAGATAGATAGATAGATAGATAGATAGATAGATAGATAGATAGATAGACACACAGACATTTACACACACACACACACACACACACACACACACACACACACACACACACACACACACACACACACACACACACACACACACACACACACACACAGAATTTGTAACACTAACCTAATCAAGAAACCTAATCGAGATTTCATGGTCTAATGGGAATATTGCCCATTGTATGCTAGCCTATGATGTGCAGGTGGAGCATTTTACAGTGACTCACTATAATAACATTAAACAGAGCCTGCTTATCTGATCTACTTTGTTGACTTGAGAGAAGATGACGAAGTTAGGCATGATGGCACCTGAAGGCAATCCATACAAACCCAAATAAGGGCAAAAGCTTGTCAAACATCTTGCGTAACCACTGTGCATATAGATGAGAGGATTTACTAAAAGCCTCTTTCTTTTATTTTCTTAACCAGACATAGTTTGATGAATGAAAAAGGTAGGTTAAAAAACAGCCTTTTGATTACTGTTTGCAATAGTTAAAGAATAAGACAGCTTATTGATAGTCGATATAATTTAGTGAATTATGTTACACGTTATTACACATGGTGTTGAACATATGAAAGTGACCATTCTTGTTGTCACGCTGACCTGTTACTCCTATGATTTGTGTCACAGGTAGAGTTAAATAGTG
>CM050201.1:10292500-10320000 GCA_027475355.1 Coilia nasus | reverse complement strand
AATAATTCGGTTTCAGTATAATACAAATGCATAATAAATACAGTTATTATTTAGACTTAGAAAACATAAATGCAGCAAAATGGCCATAACACTACTCCTCGTACCTCTGCACATATTAGCTCCCGTGGAGGGTGATGGTCAACTGGAGGTCACCTGGGGGTCATGCGTACATCAGTCCTGACCAAATACGAGCATTGAGCATGACACTCTCCAGAGCAGGGGAGCAGTCTTGGCCTCAGACTGATCTCAGGGTAATCTCCAATACTAACACACACACACACACACACACACACACACACACACACACACACACACGCAGTGCAGTCTCCGACAGGAACACACACACACACATACACACACACACACACACACACACACACACACACACACACACACACACACACACGCAGGGAGAGACTGCTAATCTCTGACACTGACATACACACACACTGAGAGAAAGTGCAATCTCTGACAGGAAGAACAACACTGACATACACACACACACACACACGTACACACACATGCGCACACACATACACAACGCACACACTCTTGGATACACTACAGTCTTTGTCACTGACATACACACACACTAGGAGAGATTGCAGTGTCTAGCACTGACACACACACACACACACACACACAAACTGACAAAGTTTGCAGTCTCTGACAACATCTGTCATACAAACTGAGAAAGATTGCAGTCTTCTCACATTGAGACTTACTCTTCAGTTTTATTTATTTTATTGTTTACAAAAACACTGTGACCCTACTACAGCAGTGGTACATCATTTAAATTACATTACAAAACACTTAGCAGACGCTTTTATCCAAAGCGACCTAACAAAAAGAGTAAACTCAGAGTAAACATGGACATTGCAAAGTTAGTGCAGGGTGCCTAGGGTGCATGCAAGGAGGGAACACACAAGGAGACAAGGAGACAAGAAGATGTGCCTTACGCAAGTTTCCTGGAAGCAGGGACACTTCACTTCACTCCCCCCCCCCCCCCCCCCCCCCTCCCCACACACACACACACACACACACACCACACACACACACTACACACACACATAAAGAGAATTGATGTGCCTTACGTACGTTTCCCGGAAGCAGGGACACTTCAGACCCCCCCACCGCCACCACACACACACAAGGACACAGATGTACCTTAGGTAAGGTTCACGGAAACAGGGGCACTTCAGACACACACACACACCCTACACACACACACAAGGACACAGATGTACCTTAGGTAAGGTTCACGGAAACAGGGCCACTTCAGAAACACACCCGCCCCCCACTACACACACACAAACACACATCATTCCAGCTTTCTGAAAAATGTGACTTATAGTAACGTTTTAGTAGTCAATGTCGTGAATTAAAGTTATGTAATGGATAGGCTGCATAAATGAATGTCTCTATGAGTTAAGGAGACCTTTTTTAAAAGCCATTCAACATTTATTCTGAGTCCTGATTGATGCACAGCGCAGGATGCATAGCGCAGTAATCTCTGTCTTCTACACACGCACACACAAACACACAGACACATGTACACACATACGCACACACTATACTGCTGCTTCAATGATCCACAGTAAACAAAAAAACAAACAAAGGAAAATGAGTGTGTATTCTGGTACTCTGTTCTTCATGGATCCTGTGGTCATCCGTTGGCAGACTCACGCCTCCTTCACATAGGTTCTCACAGCCATAGACATACTATACATGTATAGTATGTCTATGCTCACAGCCACCACGTCGGCCATCTTACATTTCTACAGAGAAACACAGCAGGGGACACCATTACAGGAGGAGCTACAGTAGTAGGAAGTAGGCTCTCTGCCCAAAGTGTTCACTCGTTCACTTTGTAGTGCACTATCTCTGTGTAGTGTGTCAATTGCATTGGCTCATAGGTTTTCACATTAAAATCGTTTACTCTTTTTTAAGAACGCAGACCTTAGCTTTGCCCAAAGTGTCCACTCATGTCCTGACTTTAGAATCAGAATCTCTTTATTTGCCAAATGTACACAGTTATATATAGGGCAATATAGGGCACTTAAGTCTTTTATCCCTTTTAATTCTGTGTTATTCTGTGCTGTATCGCTAGCCTGGTAAACCAGCCCCTCGTACTTCATTTCATTTTGTACAGAGGCTCTGGAACAGACACCGTCAGAAACTATTTGTTGGAGGTGTGGAATCTGCTGAAGCTTAAAAAAAGTGCCTCTGCCTTTACCCAATCACTAACGCCTGGTTGTCACGTATGCAATTAGCCTACCTACGCACTACAATTCAAATGTAGCACACGTCAAGGTCAACGTCACGGCTAACGAACACACCCTCTGTTCGCTGATTGGATCGGTCTTGCTGGGGCGGACTAAACGACCCTCAAGAGATTCCAGTCCAGACCCTCTGTACAAAATGAAATGAAGTATGAGAGGATGGTTTACCAGGCTAGCGATACAACACAGAATAACACAGAATTAAAAGGGATAAAAGACTTAAGTGCCCTATATGTGTGTCAACTGCATTGGCTTATAGGTTTTCACATGACAATTATTCACAAGAGGCAGATCGACTCTGTCCAAAACAGCTCACTAGATTTTACATTTGGTGTCTCAGTTACATTGGCTGATGCATAATGTTTGCAGCGCCATGGGTTAGGTTGCTCAAGGGCACTTAAGCCATGCTCCAGTTGGGGATGGAACCTGCAACCCTTTGGATCCAAGGCCACAGCTGCCCCAATAGTGCACTATACAGTGAATAAGTGAGCATTTTGGATATGCCCTTAATGTGTTAAGGAAGTGAACAAATTAAGTCTTGTGCAAATAGGGGACTTTTAGAGGCCCCTTGTGCGATTTATGTAACCAAAAAAAAATGTACTGTTGATAACAGCATGTTTTACTAGAGATAAAAATAGACCCAAATCCTGGAGGTGAGAGAGAGAGAGACAGAGAGAGAGAGAGAGAAAGAGAGAGAGAGAGAGAGAAAGAGAGGGTGCATCAGTTCTTACCACAATGAGCTTGTCTCCCACCACCTCTCTCTCAATGGTCGTCTCCTTGTCATCCCACTGCTGTCTCTGGACCAACCTGCCATTGTCCAGGGACACCACGTTCTGCACACCAATACACACACACACAGACACAGACACACACACACACACACACACACACACACACACACACACACACACACACACACGCATACACATACACACACAAACACGCACAATGGGTAACCCCTTTCACACCCACCCCAACCCTGTCATACTTAACCTAACACTGTCATACCCAGGTAAACCAGAGAGTGTTGAGGGAGAATCTAAGATCTTTGGTTAAACCCTTTCACATCCAACCTAACCGTTTCATACCTTTCCTAACCTTTCAATACCCAATTTAACTTTTTCATACCCACCTTAACCCTTTCACACCCAATTAAACCCATTCATACCCAACTGATCACTTTCATTCCCCATTTTAACATTATGGACAATTTAACCCTTTCATACCCATACCCATGTTGCCAGCTGTGGTGTGTCTTCTGGTCTCTGTCAGGTGTAGCTCTGTGTGCAGACGTGGTGCACTTTTAAGCATCTCTTGTAGTAAGAGCTGACCAATCAGTGGCTCGCACCTAACAGCATGCTGCTACGAGTTCCAGGCAGTCTGCATTAGAGGGGATGAGGGGAAGAGGTGTGTGAGAGTGTGATGACTCAGGCTGCTGTCTTGGCCACTGTGCTGAGTCTGAGGCTACTTTCACACCAACAGCAGTTGGTGCGCACCATTCGGACCAACAGCTTGTAATTTTGTTTGTTTTCGTTGGTGTGAAAGCATCAATCAAACCCAGGTGTGCACTAAATCAAGCGGACTGAGACCTCCAAAAAGAGGTGGTCTCTGTAATCTTGATTCTGCAACAACAAACTACAACAAATGCATTATGGGTAGCTAAGATACATTTTGATGAGGAAACGTCAAGCAGACCAAGTTTGGTTCGTTTGTCAGTGTGAAAGCGGACCACACCACAGTCTGTATGCTACATAGTCACAATTGTACTGCCTGGTTCAAGCTAAATAATCAAACTAGTGGTGTGAAAGACTGGGTGAGAGGACACTGGGTCAGTTCTCTGGACAAACTTTGTGAGGTTAGCCCTACCTTTTGTGTTCTTCATAGGATGAACTGGTTAGGGAGTTGTCCTTGGGATCGGTGGGTTGCAGGTTCAAATCCCAGCCTAGTAGGAAGAGTGGGGATGGGGGACTAAACAAGTCTCATCCATGGTTGAAGTGCCCTTGAGCAAGCTATCTAACCCCATATTGCTCCTGTAACTGAAACCCTGTTCCTACCATGAGTTGCTCTGGATAAGAGTGTCAGCTAAGTGTAAGGTAATGTAAAAAGTGAACCCCTGCTCAATAATGTATTGGTTTCTGTTGCTTTGTATGTGGAGTCAGTGCAGATGTGAAGTCAACTCGGGTCAGAAGAAGAGTCAGAGCCTTAATAAAAACCCTAATGAGCTCTTAACTATCTCTTAAACACACCCATAACCCATCTACCATAAAAATAAACAACTGTAATTTAACTGTATTTGGAGACAGTGATAAATGTATATACCATATATTAAGGCCTTTACGTACACACTAATTGCAAGTGGTGGTTAACCTGCAATATACACTTTAAACAAAGCTGTTGCTCCTTTTCTGGGTTTCGATAATGTTGCAACTCAACTCTACTGTGTGAATCTTTGGTCTGAGCTCAACCTGTGGCTACTGAGTCAGATATTCTTGCAGCTGATTTAAGTGGCATTCCCTAGGACTACTTACTGAGAAAAACTGTAACCTCATGAGTTTATGCTAAAACAGGAACTTCATTTGCAGGCTAGACTGTGCGCTGATGCAAGTGGTGGTTAACCTGCAATATACACTTTAAACAAAGCTGTTGCTCCTTTTCTGGGTTTCGATAATGTTGCAACTCAACTCGACTGTGTGAATCTTTGGTCTGAGCTCAACCTGTGGCTACTGAGTCAGATATTCTTGCAGCTGATTTAAGTGGCACTCCCTAGGACTACTTACTGAGAAAAACTGTAACCTCATGAGTTTATGCTAAAACAGGAACTTCATTTGCGGGCTAGACATGGTTGTGGTTCTTTGGGATCCTTGTTACATCATAATGTAGAATTCTAAGTTACAGACATTCCAGTCACATGGTTGCTATTGTCTTTCTCATAGATTAGTCACAACTACTCATAACTAACACTGTGTGGCGCAAACAAGCGTTAACAATAAAATCACTTCGATTACTTTTTTTTTTAAATAGAAGGGCCTAACCGAACACGATGTAAAGCAGCACTGCATGACACGACGTCTTGAAAGTAGTTTTGTCACTTGCCCCGTGGTTATAGTTCATTTATGTCACTGAATTAAGTGCCTTGTTCACATACAAGGATACAAGGAGTTTTATTTGTCACGTACATAGACATACATACGAGACACATTACACAATATCAGCAGTTATTCGTAACCAACACATTTCCAGTTACCGATTCCAAAATGTCGGGCAAGGCATCGAACGTGTGTGTCCCACAATATAACATACTAACGAGCTGCGAGTTTTTGTCTGCAACATTCTGTGACAGCCTGAAATGGTCATGACATAGTCAATCATAAATGATAATCGTGAAAGCCAAAACAAACGTATAATTGTATCACACAGGTGTAATATATGATGGGTGATAGTAGATTCTTCTGAATAGTTTATTTTTAAGAAATGTCGTTCTCAAAACTGAAGCTCAGGAGGAACGTAATAAAATGTGGCACTTCCTGTTTGGTGACAAATAGTTTAATATTCAGTGCTCACTTGTCAGTGGCTCGGCTTCACCTCTCTAGCTCGCAAGAAAGCGCATCGCTTCATGTGCTTAATCTACGTTGCAAACTTCGGAGCACAAACTCATGAAAATCTTATACTAACCAATAACAATCACAGTGTGATATGACCTAGGATAAAATATGGCCTATGTTGCAGTACAGGAGACTGATCTGTATTGTCAGTGAACGAGGGGAAGACATAAAACAGGCGTAACCTTTGATCTGATTCACACTGGTTCATTTCCACCACACTAAAAATGCCTTTCGTGGCATTGTCTTCTTTCTGCTCCCTCTTCCTCTTACTGTCTCTTTCTCTGAGTGTGTGTGTATGTGTGTGTGTAAGCGTGAATGTGTGTGTGTGTGTGTGTGTGTGAGTGTGTGTGTGTGTGTGTGTGTGTATGTGTGTTTGTGTATGTGTGTGTGTAAGCGTGAATGTGTGTGTGAGTGTGTGTGTGTGTGTGTGTCTGTGTGTGTGTGTGTGTGTGTGTATGTGTGTTTGTGTATGTGTATGTAAGAGTGAATGTGTGTGTGTGTGTGTGTGTGTGTGTGTTCAATTCCCACTCTGTGTGTGGGTGAAAGGTGCCCCACGGTCACTGCTGAACCAAAGGAACTTCACAAATAAACAACCCTGGAAAAAATACACAATTACACAGACCTGACAACATGACTACATGAGAACTTGAACCTTATACATGTGAAACAGACATGAGAACATGACTAATAAACATACATAGACAAAACAAACAGACATTAAACCCTACAAATGTCTTTCATGGCATTGTGTCCTTCCTCTTCCTACTTCCCCTCTGTCTGTGGGTGAACGGTGCCCTTCAGTCACTGCTGGACCATCACACACAAACACATACAGGCAAACAAAACAAAAGAGACATAAATAACATAAACACATAAGCATTACGGCAGTCTCTAACTGTGGTGATTTCCATTTAAATGGTGCTAATTATAATGCCCTTTTGTTTTTGTAGTGAAAATGTTGAGGCCTAGAGAGGAGAGATTTGACCTGTCAGGAAGCTTATCTATCTCTACAGCCCTACAAAGGCAAAACATATTAACTAAACAAACACTGAAACTGAGAAAAAAAGAGAACTGACAAAAAGAACCGAGAAAAAAAAGTTGTCACACTGCCCAGTCAAACATGGTGTAGGTATAACAGTGGTGATGCTTTTATGTGTTTTCTTAACAGGAGAAACAAGAGATTCACTCACAAGACAAAGGAGGTGTTATAAAGTCAATTTCCAGTCTATACTCAGTTTTGACAAAATGTGTAGTTACTACTTTTTGGGGTTTGTAGGGCAGAATAGTATGTATGGTATATAGCGACTGGGTGTGGTGGTCAGAAGAGCCAGAATTCCTGCAGCGATGGATTCCATACAGTATGTGGCTTCTCTAACTGTCAGCATCTCCCTTAGTTAATGTCTTATATGTGTCTTTATAACATATGCCTATGTAATAAGCCAAATGTCCCACCCCTGCTTTTAAAAATGATTTGCCACAGTAATAAGCTACACAGTTTTTACGGTTGGTTTTCACACATACAGCATATGCTCCAAGCTCACTTTTTCTATACATCTCTCTCAATAGCAAGAATGGTGAATTCAGTCCTGTTCAATTTCAGTTATATACCTTCAGCTGAAATTGTAACAAAGCACTTGTAAGTAGCTCAGAACTTCAGAGCACAGATGTTTATTTGTTGTCAAAATTAATACATTTCATTAACATATTAATAACTTACAGTATATATGCAGAGTAACCTTTAATATTTGGATGCACTCCATACAACATAATGTGGAATTACAGAACCTTCCACTGTTGTAAAATGCTTTCTGTTTTAGAATGTTCTACAACACACTTTCTCCATACAATGTGACACACTAAGACCTCATCAACACCAAACACTATTGTAGTCATCTCCCACAGATGAGGCCTCCTGTTATCCACTAAGTGTGGACACTGTGTGATCTCTGACCTGATTAGCCTGGAAAGAGAAAACCGTTTTTCCTGTGTGTGTGTGTGTGTGTGTGTGTGTGTGTGTGTGTGTGTGTGTGTAAAGAGGAAAACTGGACACTTGCACACTGGTATGCAGGTGATAACCTTTGCGAAACCATCCTTTGCTAGCTCCAACATAAATTAAAATTGCTTCTATGCTGTACTTTTACTACTTTTTACAGTGCACTTTCTCTTTCATTTTCTTTCTAACTGGCTTCCTTAATCTGTCTCTCCTTCTCCCTCTCCCTCTCTCTCTCTCTCTCCCTCTCCCTCTCTCTCTCTCCCTCTCTCTCCCTCTCTCTCTCTCTCTCTCTCTCTCTTTCTCTCTCTCCCCTCCTCATTTATCCATTTCTATCTATTCACCAATCTGTTTTTCTCATTCCCCCTCTCTGCTTATGAGGGGGATTTCCACTGGTCCACATTACACAATGTCCAGTAAAAATGATGAATTGTCAACTCTCTCAAAAAAAAAAAATACTGTGGATGTACTCTTATTTGTTAATAAAAGGATACTGTATGATCCATCATATTATTTATTTGTGACACTTTATATGGCTAATAGCAAAAATTATTTATGACTTATTTATGACTTATTTATGACTTATTTATGACGTTTAAAAAAAAACACAAAGACTCGAATGTAGGAGAAGACCATTTACATTTTATTCAGATAACTGATTCATACCCAGAGCATTAGGCTGATACAACACAAACATACAAATTAATCCATGTCACAGGGCTTTACAGGTTAGGCACGCGAGCACAACACTGACACACACACATACACACGCACACAATGAAGGAGGATATGTTCCTTTTTTTTTAAATTTAACGGTATTTTCTGCCTCCAGGCTAAGCAGGTCGGGGTTCACACAAAGCGTGTCCACCCACACACACATTCATTGGATGAAGACATGTTGTGTCATCTACACACACACACACACACACACACACACACACACACACACACACACACACACAGTGTCATCCATTTTAGATGAAAATAGCGGTGTGTGTGTTTTGGTGTTGCCTTAGTATGGCACAGGTCACCTGTAAGAGGTTAGATTGGCACCTTGTAGGACCAATCACATTCCTCTTTTTTGCACTTAGTCTGGACAGAGGTCAAATGTACCACTTTAAAAATGTATGCAGTGATTAGTGATTCGATGAAGAATGAAATCACTAGAAATTATTATTAAAATCAAAACAATGCTAGTCACACATGTACAAACAAATATATTCACATTTACAAACACATGTATAAATACATCAGTTTACAAACAGAATAATTTACAACAACATAAAGCTTAAAGCTTTATAATAATTGGCATAGGTATTCATGACTGTTTATACAGTACATATTCATGACTGCACTTCTAACATTATAATGCTATGTTATAAGCCTTTACAACTTTAAGTGACACAGTGCATTATAGAGCTATTTTGACCTCTTGATAATGACCGCGATGAGCTGAAAAAAGGTCAAAGAAGGTTTATAATGCACTGTGTCACAAGTCGTAAAGGCTTGTGTTTTTATCAGGTGTCCACTGAGGTGCGTGTACATGCCAGCGTTTGTGTGTGTGTGTGTGTGTGTGTGTGCTGTTTGTTTGTGTATGTGTGAGTAAGGGAGTGTCTCACCATCACGTTTCTTCTCTACACACAATGAAAGATAACCTTTGCTTTTGTTTTCTTTTTTTTTAATCAAACGGGTTTTCTGCCTCTAGGCTAAGCAGGCCGGGGTTCACACACAGCGTGTGCACCCACACACACATTCAGTGGATGTAAACTGGATGTGTCATCTGTGTGAGAGGACAACAGCAGTGTGTGTGTGTGTGTGTGTGTGTGTGTGTGTGTGTGTGTGTGTGTGTCTTGGTGAGGTCTTAGTGTGCCACAGGGCAACAATGTGAAAATAAAAACACATACACACACACACACACACACACACACACACACACACACACATAAACACGTGTGCGCACACATGCTCACACATAGATACACACACACACACACACACACACACACACACACACACACACACACACACACACACAGGCATGTGCACAGACACACAGTACCAGAACCAGAAACATGTCATTGTTCTGTTACATGATCATATTAATGTTCTACCAGGTTCTACCAGGAAGACGTAATGAGCATCATCGGACTTCCATTGGGGTCCCTCCACTATCCTTCTGGATCATTACACTATGCTCATCAGGATTCATGCTACTCCTCTCAAAGAACAGTCTAACTCCTCAACGCATCCCCTTCGGGGTGTCACTGCTCTGTTCCAGGATATTGGATTTCCTGCCGTCTGGACTCTGTTTTAGCTCTTCGAGCACCAGTTTAGCCCCGGGCAGATTGGCTTTTCCCCACAGAAATGTGGTTCTGCCGAAGGTTTCTTCCTCATTAAAAAAAATATAAGGGAGTTTTTCCTTGCCCCGGTGATCCGGTGGGGACCCAGGATTGTGCTCTTGGAATCGTCTTATTCCTTTTGCTGTACTGTTTATTGTCACATTTCATGTTTATGTTTTATTTATCATCCCCATCTGTAGGCATTTGAAAGCTCATTGTCTCTTTTATGACCACCACCAGTGGGTTCCTGTCCTTCTGTCAGGGGTAATATTATGTCCTGCCACAACTGCAGTAAGGATCTATACAGTTTTCATGTATCGAACGGGACAAAGGACAGGACCTATGCCAAAGTTTTGTTGTTTTGTTGTTTTGTATTATTAAGTTATCATATTCTCTAGAGTCTTTCTGGTTGAACTAATATTACAGTGATCTAAACACACAACAACAACAGTTTGACACTATTTCACGGCTGTTTATGTGTAACGTCTTCATGATGGATGTGTGTGATGCTATTCACATTCAGTAGTGACTGTAGGGAACCTTTCACCCACAGACAGGGTGGGAGTGAGAACCCACACATACACACACACACACACACACACACACACACACACACACACACACACACACACACACACAGAGTGAGTGGGTGGGAGTGAGAACAGGGAGGAGACATTTGACAATTGTAAGACACATTTTTGGTGTGGTGGAAGGATTCTTTTTGATGTGAACAGGAGCAAAGGTGAGGCCTGAACTATTTTACAGTCAGGTCAGGTCACACATACTTATAGTAAGTTATCATGGTTTTATACTGTAGAGACAAAAAGAAAGTTCTGATAATAATACAAGAGGGACAATGATTAAAATTCATAAAAATATTTAAAAGTTTATTTGTACTCATTGCAAAGGATAATTACAGAATTACTATAGTACAATCTGCACCTGTCACGAACAGCCATACTGAGGGTGACTTAATCATGTTTCAATACTGTAACTTACAACTGCTAAAAAGCTGTGACCAAGGATGATGCTAATGATGATGATTATATATAGGCTATATATATATATATATATATACAGTATATATATATATTATCTCAGATTATGACCACTCGATCTGGTGAACCACAATCACAATCATGTCGTTAGAATGTCATTATCCCAAGAAAATGAAAAAAAGAATGCTTTCTACAATGTTGCATTCTAAAATACCACATCACATTTGAAACAACACAGTATTATTTAAAAGATCCATTCTTCTATCTATCTATCTATCTATCTATCTATCTATCTATCTATCTATCTATCTATCTATCTATCTATCTATCTATCTATCTATCTATCTATCTATCTATCTATCTATCTAATGTCAGATTCTAGAATTCCATACCACTTTCTATGGAGCCCAATATATATTTTTTTTCTAGGAGATCCATTCTCCCGGCATTCTCATCAGTGGCATGCTGATCATGTGTCCCCTGACCCAGTGGGCTCTGACTCATCAGGTACCAGCTACACGGGTCTATTCACCACATCTGGAATGTGCACCCACCTGTGCACCCACCTGACGTGGCACGCCCTGATTGGCTGTCTGAGTCATGCCCTGGCTGCAGAGATGCTTAAAAAGCGTCACGTCTGAGAGTATCTGCACACCAGTGCTACACCTGAGAGTGAGCTATCACACACACACACACTTCAACCCGGAGACCAGAACACACACCGCAGCTAGCAGCATGGCCGAAAAGTTTGCTGGAACCTGGAAGCTGGTGGAGAGTGAAAACTTTGATGACTACCTCAAAGCAATGGGTATGAAAGGGTTAACTTGGGTATAAAAGGGGTTATGTTGGGTGTGAATGGGTTACGTAATATAAGCTCGAAAGAGTTAACTTGTGAATCAAAACACCGTCATTTGCAAGACATTGCTAATGGGGCACTAGAGAGGTTTATAAATCAAATGTCCTATGTTTGCAGTATATTAACCTGTGCGTGTGTGTGTGTATGTGTGTGTGTGTGTGTGTGTGTGTGTGTGTGTGTGTGTGAGAGAGAGAGAGAGAGAGTGAGAGTGAGAGAGAGAGAGAGAGAGAGAGAGAGAGAGAGAGAGAGAGATGTGTGTAAACTGGTTTGGTAATCTGTCCTAAAGAGTGTGTAAACTGGTATGAAGGAGGTTACATTGGGTGTGAAAGGGTTAACTTGGGTATGAAAGGGTGATCCATCCTAAAACGGATCCTAAAAATCTCATCCTAAAATCATCCTAAAAAATGTGTGATGTTCTGGTTGGATAATCCATCCTAAAAAAAGTGTGTAAACTGGTTGGGCGATCCATTCTGAAGAGTGTGTGACGTCCTTCTGTGCCTTGTGCAGGTGTTGGCTTCGCTATCCGGCAGGTGGTGAGCAGGGCCAAGCCCACAATCACCTTCAGTGTGGACAGTGATGGAGCTGTGACCCTCAAGACTCCACGGAATGAGGCCAAGTTCAGACTCAGTGAAGAGTTTGAGGAGACCACTGCAGATGAGAGGAAGACCAAGGTGAGCATGGGCACTGTGTCTCAGTCAAGGTCAAAGTTAAAGGGTTTGCCATTTGGTGATGTTTGACCCTCTGACAACTGATCTCGTTCTCTTTGTGTGTGTGTGTGTGTGTGTGTGTGTGTGTGTGTGTGTGTGTGTGTGTGTGTTTGTGTGTGTGTGTGTGTGTGTGTGTGTGTGTGTGTGTGTCTGCTTGTATGTGTGTGTGTACATGTGTCTGTGTGTGTGTGTGTGTGTGTGTGTGTGAGTGTGTGTGTGAACTGCTACTTTGATCAATGTCTTGGTCATTTAACTGAAACATGCTTGAGCAATCTTTGCAACTGCTAAATTTGTGTCCTTGTATAATTTATTTTTTGAATTGTGGACACAAATAAAGACGTAAAATGTGTGTGTGTGTGTGTGTGTGTGTGTGTGTGTGTGTGTGTGTGTGTGTGTGTGTGTGTGTGTGTGTGTGTGTGTTTGCGTGTGTGTGTGTGTATGTATGTGTGTGTGTATTGGTGTGCAGAACGTGGTGTCCCTGGATAATGGCAGGTTGGTGCAGAAACAGCAGTGGGATGACAAGGAGACGACCATTGAGAGAGAAGTGGTGGGAGACAAGCTGATCACGGTAAGGACTGATCTCATCTTCCTCTCCATCACTCCAAGCCTCAGCACTGACACTTTGGTTCAACCTTTACTCTCATCTACACTACCCTACAAAGCCAAAATGCAGTAACTACATATTTAGTCAAAGCTGAGTTTAGACTGAAAATGGATATGGGCTATAATACCGCTTTTGTCTTGTGACTAAATGTCTTGCTTCTTGCTTTTAAGAAAGTACATAATAGCATCGTCATTATTATGCCCACAACATGTTTGACTGAGGAGTATGACAACGTTAAAGGCATTTTTCATAGTTTCAGTGTTCACATAGTTACTGCACTTTGCCTTTGTAAGGCAGTACAGTCAGATGTGCTTTCATCAATGACAGTACACTTCTGTGTACATTTACCTCATAATGAGCCACAAATTATGTTTTTATGTTGCATTTATGTTAGGCCTATATGTTGCAAAAGTTGCATTTATGTACCAAGCCTTGCAGCCCTTTATAGTCAACGTATTGCTATCATTTGTTTGAACAGTGCACTTATTTGCTTAATGGAAGACAAATATTGTGGCTCAGAGTGAGGTATAGATAATACCAGCTAATCAACAAACTGCTAAACTGCTTAAGGAGTGTGAATGGATGGGTGTGATTTTGGCCAGAATCTTCTGCCCTGAGGTATTTCTCTCTCTCTCTCTCTCTCTCTCTCTCTCTCTCTCTCTTCTCTCGGTCTCCTTCTTTTGTTCTGTTTTTTTTTTTAAACTGTTAAAATAACCTGTAATGCCTGTAATTGCCTGTTGTATGTCTGTGTAGAAACTGAAGATGGGAGATGTGGAGGCGGTGAGAACGTTTGTAAAGGAAGCTTGAGTCTGTTGATGGACGCCTGCAGGATCTGAAGCCCAGAACAGACCTCCATGGACCACTGAAAATGCGCTGTGACATACATTTATGTATGTGTGTTTATGTGCGTGTTTATGTCAGAGTACTGCTCTTTGCATAGATCAGTTTTCCAAATAAAAGTTGAATGGTCTTCTCTTACATTGTAGTCACTCTTCTTTTGTTAACAAGTCACAACATAGTTTGGATATTAGCCACACTAATTGTGGACAGGAACCAGCAAAATATGCATAAATGGATGGGTTGGATGGATTTATCAGTGTGTTCAGTGTTAACCTTTTTTTCTCAATCATTAAAACACTAAAAAGAAACGTCTTATATTAACCCGGTTCAAATTTGTAACTTTGAACAGATGTCATTTAATGGAATGACAATGGACAGTGAAATGAGGGATTGATAAAGGGACACCATGTTCTGCACATGGACACACACACACACACACACACACACACACACAACACACACACACACACACACACACACACACACACACACACACACACACACACACACACACACACACACACACACACACACACACCACACACAAACACATACGCAGAAGACATCAGTTATTTACAGGTCATGACACAGATGCTTCCTCATGTTCACCTTTGTCTTCCTGGCATTGACGATGGTCTCCTCGAACTCTTTGTTGAGTTTGAACTTGACCACGTGGCATGATAATCTTTGAGCCTGAATCTTGCATCTCGATAAACTTTGGGCTTAGAGTCATGTTTGGTATTCTCATCATGTTTGATACTGCACATTGATTGATTGGTTGTGTAGTTTCCCCTGCCCATCCTTCTGGTGGCGGAATACGTCATGTCTCAGGCAGCTGATATATCTATACTGTCTATAGTACAGCATCTGGGTGTGTTGCACAGATGAATTCCTGTGGTTATGGAGTTCATATGATTCTCAGATTCAGAATCAGATTTATTGGCCAAGTACACTTACATAAACAAGGAATTTCACTCTAGCAGATGTTGACTCTCTAGTATACATTCAACATATAGGCATGTAGACAAAAGTGATATATGTAAGACTTGCTATACAACAGGGACAACAACTGGAAGTAACATAATGCATACCAGCACATACTGTATTTTACACATATAAACATAAATGTGGAGTGGGATTTTGGACAAGGGTAAAGTGCAAAAAGTGCAATGTAATGTGCAAGATGATTAATACAATATACTATAATAAAATATAGCGCAGTACACAATGCAGGGAGAAGAGGGAATCACCCAACTGATCAGCAGTTTAGTAGAGTAAAGAAGTCCTTCCATCATGTTTAGCATCTCTCTGAGTTAGCATCTTACTTGTGTGTTTTAATCAGGTTTTATTTACAATTTATACTCTTGAAATGATCTTGAGATCATTTTACAGCCTCTAAAATCTCTAAAACTATATGTGTATAATACTATAGTACATAATTATAAGAGTATAACTAATATACCTTTGATTGCCCTCCAGTTTTGACATTTTGTATGGTGCTGTAATTAGGCATTCTGCAAAACTCTTTATAGTTTCAATTAAGTCCACAGCTTTCATGTCACACAGATTGTGCGTGTGTGTGCGTATGTGTGTGTTACCCTGTGACCATATCCACGCACACGTACACATACACACACACACACACACACACACACACACACACACACACACACACACACACAGCTGCGCCTATCTCATATGGATGACGTGTCGTGTCTAACATCAGCCATGTGTGTGTGGGTGTGTGTGAACACAGTGAACCCCGACCTGCTTACCCGAAGACAGAGGAGCCGTTTGGGTAATAAGGGAGCGCCTTCAGTCCCCTTTCACACAGACTATTTGGAAATCCTCCATAGCTGCAGGCTTTTTCTCGTTTTTTTTTGGTAGAATGGAGTGGAGGGATGAGAGAGAGTGGAGGATGGTGCACTTACATTAGAGGTAGAAAAGTCCAGCTTTCAGAAAGAAAAAAGGTTTGCCATGATGTATTTGTTTGATCTTGTGGCTAAATCTGCAAAGCACTTTGTCCAAATAGATTAGACAGATAAGGCATTTTATTTGAGGCAGATGAGATGAGGCACTAACTGCCCTGCTAAAGGACTCTCAGAGACCTTCCCCCTACTGACCCTGACAGAGGGACTCCCCTTCTGGAACATTCAGAGACTTTCCCTTTATACCAATCCAGCAGTTGAGCTCCCCTGGGAACCACAGGGGGCATTAGTGGAGCTCTCCACAGCTCCCTGGCAGATATATCTGAAGCTACTGGACTGTAACAAAGCTTGCCATGTGTATCTCTGTCCTGTGTTTCTTTGTCAAACTGTTGGAGCACTTTGAGCTACACACTTTATATGGAATGTGCTATACAAGTAAATTACTATTGTTATTTATTTGCCGAATCACCTGACTTTTCCAAGTCTGTCTTACACTGCTCCAAACCTGCAGTCCCTGACCCACCGCAGACCCGTGGAGACTCCGATTAGCCCTCCACTATGATGCACTATAATGCACTATCTGTTTCCCTGCGCAAACACACAGGGAGCGGCAGGACTGTTGTTTTTCTTTTTTCTTTTCTTTTCTTTCTGAACTCATCGCCGGTATAACAATAAATAACATCCCCGGCCAATGAGGCCCATATGTGAGCAACCGTTTTATCTCAGCGGTGCACTGCCAGCGGTAGGCTACGCATCGGGACTCCAGCTGTTTCCAAACAGTATGCTGGTCTAGTGTTCCAGTGGGAACCTCGCAGTTCCCACATAACAGCTCTCTACAGAAACACGTAAGCCGGACCGACCAAGTTAGCCGAGTTGCAACCATCCTCTGTGCGCTTTGGGCTGGGTGTAACTTTCGCTCTCTAAACTTTACACCACATGTACCGTGGCCAAAGTCATTGTGTGTGCGTTGAATGGGGAGCTCGGAAAGTTTGGCTCGCGTTTGTACCTGTTTAAGCTGTTTTTGACATTAATGTTAATCAGTGTATCTCCTCTGCTTCCTGTGCTGGGAAAAAAGGCTCCGCACACAACCCGGAGCCTGAGTGCATGGGCGTCCGGCCAGGTGGGAGTGACCGACGAGGGACCACTACTCTCCTCTCCGCTCCTCTCCTCTCCGCTACTTACACACGGCGCAACTATGCGGGGAAAGGGAAATGTCCGAGTAGAAAAAAGGAAAACAGTACACATCCTCTTCGACCTCTGACTCCGTTCCATGAGCTGACATTTACAAGCTCCCACCAGCGGGCGTTTGCGCTGTTCTTCTGGGATGCGCACAAGACATACCAAAGCAGCACCATACTTCATCTGCGGCATGTATAGCTTATCTTACACCACACACATCCACTGTCAGAGAGAGAGAGAGAGAGAGAGAGAGAGAGAGAGAGAGAGAGCAGGACCCCTTAGACTGTGGGAAAATTATTCGGCTGTTGTTGGTATTTGTTAAACTGACAGGCATTACTCCTATCAGCTCCATTTGTACAGTGTTTGTACAGGACATAAACCATACCCTCTGTCTCAGCAAATAGGCAGATTGCTGATTGTTTTTGCATCTGCATGTTTTACATTCCTCATTATGCCCTCCATTATCACAAAACATACAGTATTAGTATAACATATAATCGTCGATACTTTGGCAGACTAAATTTTTAAATGTAAAACTTCTTGCCATGTCAAGCCCCTTTAGGCTACCATATATGTTCTTTGCTTTGCTTTGACCATGCAGGACACAGACCTATTTATTGCAACAAGTTGTGACTATGGCAATAGTTACACCAAAATGATATAGCAAATTAATACACCACAAACCCCTTTTTCTCGTAAGGATAATAATCAACACCGACACAAAGGTCAAGAAAAAAAAGTTAAACTTTATTCAAAGCTCTATAATCAATAAAGTCGACGTCTTAACTTGGATAGAATAGAGAATAGTTTTTAGTGTTACAAAGAGAAAAAATGGGGGAAAACTCGCGGTCCCTTTCCGGCTCATTGAACTGAGCCTAGCGTCCTCAGATTCTGCAGGTAGGCTGTCCAGGTCACATCTCATGCCTCCTTCACGTATGTCCGCACAGCCACGACTTCTCCCATTATACATTTCTGCAGAGAACAACATCAGCGCCACATGTTAGGAGGGACAAGGGGCATTTTAAGCATTGAGCGCTCAAATGGGTTACACACGATTTGTTTCGTGCAAACAAACTGATCAGGGCAAAATTCGGCAAAATAAATTCCCAAAAAGCACACGAGATTAATACATTTGTGTAATAAAAAAATTAAAGTTTGTTGGTCAAAGGCATATGTTGGCAAAAGAGAAAACAGAATAAACCAAATTATAAATGCTGACATGCGGTGAAAACACTCAGTAGAAAGGTCTTACCGCTATCAGCTTTCCGTCTGAGATCTCTCTCTCTACTGTCGACTCTTTGCCGTCCCACGCCTGTTTCTGGACGAGTTTCCCGTTGTCTAGAGTTACTACCGTCTGTAAATGAATGCAGAGACACACCCGTTAGCTGATGAGGGAGTGTCAGTATGACAACTAACGGTACACCGTGAATCCGTGCTGACCTTGGTCTTTCTGTCGTCGGCGGTGGTCTCTTCAAACTCTTCGTTCAGTTTAAATTTGATTTCGGTGGTTTTGAAAGTGCTTTGTGTCTTCAGGGTAACCATGCCTTGGTCATCAGTGGAGACTATGAGGTTTGGCTTGGTCCTGTTTCCCACCTGCCGGGTGGCAAAGCCGACACCTGCAAACCAAAAGAGAGATTGATGCCCCACCAAATGAACCGCATTATATACTTGCATACATGAAGATAGACTATCAAATGCCGTTGCAAACTCTTGTATTCCAAATATCTTTCGTAGCCATTCTGAAAAACCCACATGTTGTGCGTTTGTTTGGATAGTTTTAAATATACTGGAAAAAGGAAAAAACAATCATACCTATTGCCCTCATGTAATCATCAAAGTTGTCGCTGGTAACCATTTTCCATGTTCCAACAAATTTGTCAACCATGTTTCCAGTGGTAGGGTGGACTGTTCGTGTGGGGTAATGGTAGTATCCTCTCGTCCGCTGCAGGCGTGATTATGCCCTGGACTCCACGACCCCAGTATTTCAAGCCCCTCTTCGGCCTCAGACACCCAATCAACGCACTGAACGTCACACTACGCGGTTCCTCAATCGGGGCGATGCAAATCACTGGAGAAATGGGCAAAAGTTCAACATGTCCAAGAACATTCAAGTCATCTTTGAATTTAACGCTCAGTTGCACTGCGTTATCACCAGGTCTGGTCATGGACGAAAAACGTTGAAAAACAACTTTCATCAATGGAAATCGGTTTTAAGTAAACATTGCAGGACATTTAGGACTGATAAAGGCAGACCAAAGTTCTGAGTGGCAAATATGTTTTCTGCTGATGGGAGCAAATCACAAAGCAACAGCTACTCTCAATGAAGCATTAATTTGGCATTTATAACTCTTAGCTATTTATTTGTTCATCATCTGTTAACCATTGCTCTTATATTATATCTCATCAATACATAATTTATAAACATATCTACAAATGTTTAAAGACAGACAAGATCACAGAGAGAGGTAGACACGTCTATAAATGATTTACTGATGAGAAATAATGTACAGTAAGATTAACTGTTTAAAAATGATTTGGAGAAATGTTAAATAAGAGGTAACAAATGCATAATACATTCTTCAGCGTTATACACTGGTACCAAAAACATAGACAAAACCCACCCACATAAATGTATGAATCTAATCAACTTTGGGGAAGGATATAGTGCCACTGGTACTTGTGAAAATAAGGAGCCAGTTCAGAAAACACAAAAGTGCCCAGTGGACAGAAAACTCAGCTGGACTGGACGATTGTGGAAAGACCCAGAATCTCATGTGTTGTGGTAAAATCAGAGGACGGTAAAATATTAATTTGGTAATCACGGTGAGGTGTATGCACAGTGCGACACATGATGTTTTAAAAAGACATGCAAAACATGTTTGAACAGTCCCAGTGCATTTAATAATCTCTAGTGCACATATAGATGACATAGTGTGATTTTGGAATATTATAAATTGAATAAACTGTATTGATAGGTGGATAAACTCTGTTGAGAGGTGGGTAAACTCATTTTACTTATATTTATCCTCCACTAGATCCCTGCTCATGTGGCTCCAGTGGGAACTTGTGACAACTCTGTGCTGATCCAGTTTAATAATCCAATAGTTATTCTGCGTCTCGATTGCTACCTCAGTTGAAAATGCTACTCAGATCGAAGAACTGTATGGAGATCTAAGGGTTAATCTCCATTCAAGGAGGAATGTTGTGCAGCCCAGCTGCAGGGTGGACTGAGCCCTGTCTCTGTGGGCAAGTGATGAGAGCAGCAGCAGCAGCAGCAGCCAGGGCTGAATTGGGGCAATGGGCCAACATGACCAGGCTTACGGGGCCAGAGGTCATTGGGGGTCAGGGCTGGGGCCCTAAAAGTAAAAACATGCCGAGCTACTTAGCTAAGCGCAGATCAAATGTAGACTGCCCTACAACGCCAAAAGGCAGTAACTGCATATTTTGCCAAATGGAGTTTAGACTGGAAATTGACTTCATAACACCGCCATTGTCTTGTGACTGAATCTCATGCTTCTTGCTATTAGAAAAATTGATAAAAGCATCACCACTATTATACGTACATGTTTGACTGGGGTGTATGACAACATTAAAGGCATTTTTCTCAGTTTCAATGTTCACATAGTTAGCAGCAGAGTTAGCACAGAGTCCAGTGTGAACATGCAATTTCAAAACAGGCCTTCCTTCAGGGATGGGGGGGGGGGGTCCAGACAATTTTGTGCCCAGTGGCACAATCCATCCATCCAATCCCTAATCTGGCCCTGGCGACACCCAGATCAGAATAGCATCTCCATGGGCAAGCACTCAGAGAAGCCCTCAGTGTAACAGTGTAACCCGTAATTCTGGGGTTAAAGCAACACTAAGTTTTCCTCTTCAGTTTCCCTGCAGGTTAGAAGTGGAATTGTCTCTCATTCGAACTACAGACAGATTGCCTCCTCTTCCAAACGTACTTAGTGCGGTTACAGCCCATGGAGGGCGGCAAAGCGAATTCAGAAGTGCATTTCACCCTGCTGATTGAATTAGTTGATGAACCACTAAATTGGTTTTAGAAACATTATTTTAAGGTTTCGGATCAGAACCCTGTATCTGTGACCGGATCAGCATTAGCATCAGTCACCTGCTTTCATCACTGCTCAAGTCCCATCTTATCTTACATCGCATTGCAATAGAGTTATCTAGTACCAAGTACCCAACAGCCATGAACCCCAACAGTGCTGGTGTGTATCTGTCCTGTCAGCTACCACACACACACACACGCACACACACACACACACACACACACACACACACACACACACACAAACACTGTTGTGCATTACTCCTAACCGGTGGTGTAAGATGTGTTAGTGCACAAACACACACCTGCTGTGTGTGTGTGGGGATGAGTGTGTGTTAAAAAAAGGAGTCTCAACAAACATGTTCCATCGTCTCTTATTGTGAGGTGTGTGTGCCTAGCATTTGGTATGGAATGTGGAAGCTGCCCCATATTTATTATTTTTGGGAGCAGTGAGGTAGTGCTAAAACATAAAGATGGGTAAACGATATTCACAGCCATGAAATGGTGGCTGCTGGGTAAACCATGCATAGGCTATCCTCAAAGCAACACTACTGTAAGTAGTTTTTTCAACCTTAAAATAAAGTTTCCAAAATCGTTTAAGTGGTTCATCAACTAGTAACAGGGTGAACGGCACTTCTGACATCGCTTTGCGGCCCTCCATGGGCTGTAACCACGCTATGCAAGTTTGCAGAAGCGGGTCGCCGATCTGTAGTTCAAATGAGACATAACAAAGACAATTCCGCTTCCAACGTTTATAGCAACAGAAGATGAAAAGTACTTTAGTGTTGTTTTAACATCAGCAATTATAGAGGTAAAAAAACACTACACTGTAATGTGAAGAGGGCACAAAAACATCATCTCCACTTCACTACACCTCTGGTTGGGATCTCATTAGGAAGAAAACTACTGTATGTGTGTGTTTTGAATGGCAGATGATTCAATTGAATATTAAAAGCCATTAACCAATTAAGATGTTTAATTAGTCCAGAGAGTGGCGTCATAAATATTGTTACATAAACCAACTACACAAGTCCAAGATGTGTATTTACGTGTGTGTGCATGTGGCCTCATTCATAAGTTGCATGGGATTTAATGTCTGGTGAGACGGATAAATGTAAACTGGGTTTGTGTGTGTGTGTGTGTGTGTGTGTGTGTGGAATGCCAGGAATCTTAATTCCCACTTTAGCCACGAGGGCATGAAGCTCGCACCCCTCTGCTGACACACACACACACACACACACTCACACACACACACACTCTCTCTCTCTCTCTCTCTCACACACACACACACACACACACACACACACACACACACACACACACACACACACACACACACACACATACACACACACACACACACACACACACACACACAATAAGGTGCATGAGTCAGGGTCAGGAGTCAGAGGGACAAAACTACTCAATCTGTAAAAAAAGAACCAAAATAAATATATTTTATGATAAATGAAATATGATATGATTGAAATTTCCCAAAATTGGTAGTATAATTGGAAGTTGAGCTGCTTGTACATGATTGTATTCAGTCAGACCCAAACTGACCTAATTGCTGGGTGTATGCTCATGAATGCAGCCTGGAGTAATTTCTAATCAATGGGAGACTGGGTGGGACAAAATATGGGCCATTGTTGTGCAATACTGGCCAATACTGGAGTCAAAACTGACTGACTGTGCTTAGCATAAATGTGACAAATACAATTTTAATTTGAGTAATTAAGTTGAGTAATTGAGTAATTTAGATCTCATTTCTACAAACATTTGAGAAACATACTTTCCCCTTCTTATCTCAGCCCAATTTAGGTTCAGTATAAATTACACTTAACATCTTAATCTAATCTTATCTCACCTGTTTTAAAAAACTAAGATCTCAATTCATATCTTCTATTTTTCTACAGGCAGCATAAAAGATAAAAGAAGAAAGCAGTTAACACCGAGGACACACCAAGAGAAGTATGACCTTAAGACATGACACAGCGCTTCCATCTCCTTCTGTCACACATGAAAGTGTTTGTGTTGCTGGTGTGGAGGCAGGCGGAAGAATGAGAGAGCGCACACACTCATGCTGAGCGAAGCGTTAGTGGCAACAAGGATCATGTGTTTGTCAGCTGGCAATGTGGAAACACTTCATTCTGCTTCTCCACACTGCTGTGTCAGTACTTCATTTATGTGTGTGTTTGTCTCACCATAACACAACATGCAGACATCTTAATCTGGGGGGTGTACTAAACCTGGTTTATTTACCTCAGAGGTAGTCGTTAATCTGATAGAACAAGAGCTTGTTGACATTTGTTTAGGGAAGTGAAGCCCTATCCTCTCCTAATAAGTTTACAACTACCTCTAGGTTAACTAAAATAAGCTTTATCACTTAACCATCTTTGTAGTATACCCTTGGATGTTTATGCCAATCCTGTACTTTACACACAGTGATCCTGGCTAAAATCATTAGCATATGAAACTAGATTATTCACGGTTGCAAATCATTTACTGACCTATGAGACTTTAATAGCGGTTCCATGTGAATAAGCACCTACATACAAAAAAATTGTTGTAGGCTACATAGGGTGGATTGGTTATTACTTTTCTAGATTGTTTTTGTTTACCTTCTATCATTCTTCTTGTGCAGTTCTTTAAGTCTGCCTGCAAGTGCCTAAACCTACAGTAGAGTTGAAATCCAGTGCAGGCAGACACCCAATACTCAAGGTCACTGTGACTAAAGGTTACCCATGGAAAGCGTTAAATTCTCTCAGACACACATTATAATGCAAATCCCCTGGGGGCCATAGAGATCTCGCAGCCTGTGGGAAGTAGGACTACTAGATAGCACAGTGAAAGACTCCACACACACACACACATCATATGAGAGCTAAGACTGTAGATACCACAGAAAAAGACTTCACTCTCTCTCTCACACACCTCCTGAAAACTGAGAATCATACATTATTGGCACTTTTGGGGCAATAACATGACCAAAATACAACCTCTAGCAAGCCTAGTTGCTTAGAACAAAATATGTCGAAAGCAATTGTTTTCATATAGGCAACATAGAAAATGACTAGTTTACAAATTACAAACATAAAGACCACCATGACTTGAACCCCGCCCCACCCCCCCCCCCCCCCCCCCCCCCCCCACCTTCTTGAGGCACACTGACCCTGTTACATACCAGTACTGGGAGGGGGAATGGGGCCACCCTCTAGTGACACACACACACACACACACACACACACACACACACACACACACAGACCTTTACCATAGTGACTGTAAAACTATTTGGAATGGAATCGGTTTAACAGAAGTGGCCCATGAGAAAAACAGATGCACTTAAAATTATCTTCCAACAGGAGGTATGATGTAACCTAACTCTCAAACTACTGCCACCTACACACAACCCTGGAGGTTTAACTTTAACAAACTCCATCAGGCCTATTAAACATTTAGAAAACACAATTCAGACAAATGAAAAATAATTTATTAGAAAAGAATTAATAGGACATAGATATACAGGCACAGATATGACATAAACATATATAAACAATATTCTATTTTTTAGCCCCCAGCTTGGCTTGTGGATCCTTGGCCATACAGCGAGACTGGAACGCTGTCAGCATCTCGCGACTCGTCAGCTTGCCCCCCTTCATCACCAGTCGGTCTCCATCCACTGCAACGCAAAAAAACAATATCGCGCAAAATGTGACTTAACAAAAATGTTTAAAAAATATCCAAATCAGTTAATACATAATAGCTTAAAACGAGTGATGGCTTACGCTAGTTCAATATACTTACTAAATAAGACGTCAACCATGGGTTCAGATGCATCATGTTTAACGTCTGTTGTGACCTCGCAGTTTAGGTTAGTGGACCTTGCCTTCTCCGAACCCACCAGCACCAGAAACTCCCTGTACACACAAGAGAGGCATGGTTGACTCAACTGAAACCATATGTCAACTCACCACATCACTCTGGTGAAAGAAACGACAGGTCAGGTAACGCTATGCTGTGGGAACGAACCACATTATCTCCTTAGCTTGTCATGTTGCTATTCGACATTGACGTGTCAAAGATGGGCTTTTTAAGAAACACAAAAATATCTCTTATCTGCATCTTCACAGATCTGCTCATGATGAAGGCCTGCATCGCTCCGTAAAAGTTAACTTTCAAGTCTCTCTAAAGCATTTAAAATTACCCACACAAGAAAAGGCAACTGGCTAGCTATGAGCTAGCACACGACATGCCCTCGGTTGGGTTTCAGGTACATTTAAGTGCGTCTTAAGGGACTACGTAATATTCCAGACTCCTAAAGCTATACGTCCACCCGACAGCTGCACTCTTACCTTGTAGACCGGGCATTGCTTTCAAAAGGACAGAACTGCACCGCTATTTTCTTGACAGCTTTCAGGACTATTGCTCCCCTGGAGGCGGCCATATTGTTGATTCCAACAACCTTTGACCTCTAGTTTACGTAGTGACGTATAAGAATTTAACTGTGGTTGGCCGTGTTTCACAAAGTAGCTATTTCCATGAAACTTTAGTAACCTTTGTAAATAATGTTTCAAAAATAAAGTTACAAAGTAGCAATGAATATACTTTAATGGGTCTATGAGTTGTGTTGTAGGGCAGTGAGTGAATATGTTTTTTTTTACTTGTGATTTTTTAAAATGTGATTAAAACTATTTTCATAAATAAACGAGTTAGTTAATCGCATATTTATATAAACAAAGCAGATTAGCCTATTTTCTCATAAGAAGCTATTGTTGTTGAAGTTGCTGTTGTTGTTGTGTGAAATAGTTATCAAGGTAGTTATGTTAGGTGCTATGCTATGGTGCACAAACGAGATATACTACGAGATACGAGATAGTACTGTCGCTCACAGTCAATGGTAATGCATTTACATTGATGTAGTATTGATAGGGCCACTTGTTTTCATATATGTAAATGTATCTGTGGTTGTTAAACTATAATGTAAAGAAACACAATTACATCATTACCACCATTACAACCGTTAAAAACTATTGAGGGGAAAAAAATCCCAGCAAGCTTCAAAATTTAAATAACTGATGGGATTTGTGACAGTCCTGCCATAATCATAATTGCCACATATTTCACTTTAACCACAAGGTGGCGACAAAAGATAACAAATTCTGCCTGCTGTGCCCGATGGGGCCAAAGACATTCCTGAGTCAGCTAACATCCAAGGGGACAAAAACACCGCTGCGGGATTACGTGACAACAGCTATGAGGACAGCTTGCGCCTGCCCTAATCCTCACACAAACACTTGAATAGAAAATTAAATTAGACCTGGCTGTCAACCGTCTTTTGTCAACATAGTAGGCCTAAGTCAATAAAGAGGAGCCATCTTTACTTTCTATAGACAAATAAATTATCTGTCAAATTAAGTGACACAATAAAAGCAGTTGATTTTGTTCTCAGACAGAGGAGGTTAAGGTTTCAAGTGCATGAGCGGTCACTGCTGACAGGCTTTGAAATTCACAGAGTTTGCAGTTTTGCCAGAAGGCGTTAATGTTTTTGGCATGCTGCTTTGGTGTGACGGCTCAAGTCTAATACACAAAGAGTGAACACACTCCAGCGTCTATGGGAAAGGTATTTCATTCCATTTTATCACATTACATTTATCTGATGCTCCTATCCACAATGACAATGACAGTGAAATAGACACAGGAACAGTCCCCCTGGAGCAGTGTGGTGTTGGATACCTTGCTCAAGGACACCTCAGTTGAGGACGGCACTGCAAAAGTGCTGGTTATTCGCTTCCTCTATCTACATTGTGTTTTTTCCTGCTGGTGAAGAAATCAAACCTGTGACCTTCCACACTTATCATCAGATCAGTGGCTACAGTTAACACTTGTGAAGCACCTATGCAATTGACACATTCTTGTATCTAACTTGAGATCACTGACACTAATGGAAGCAGCATACCACATATGCACCGTGGTTAACCTAATGACCTGCCAATTCCTCTTTTTAAAGTGTACAAGCGTATACTTAAACAGCAGTAAAACCAACCTAATGTGAACCATCATTGACAGTGATACTTCCTGTTTGTTTTAACGTCACCATTGCTAGACTGTCAGTGTG